>BCLH01000695.1:94753-133141 GCA_001602315.1 Zoysia pacifica
TTAAACCTTGCCCAAAAAAGGGCAGCGACACATACCTAATCCTCACAGATCAAATTCAAGCAGCAAAGCCACCATAAACGAGCAATATGGTGCGCTAAATTTGCAGGCGATGCATTAATAGCACGATGATATTGCAGCATAGAGCTTCTAGAAGATCCATCTCGAGCTCGGAACCACACGCGCAAGTCGTAGGCTCACAGCATCTTGACCAGGCTCCTAGCAATTGAATAATCCTAGTTTTTCAAAGTCGCCAGTATTCAGTGCGTGAGCCCAGATCCAAAGCTGACCATTCACCAATGATCATCCGGTGTAAACTAAGCAGAAATCGAACAAGCCATCGATCACAAGTATAGACTCGCAAAACGGATTTGAAAGCGAACTGAGATCTCGCAATGCCGACACACTCACCTCCCAACTCATCACCCGGATCAGGCCCGTCCGCGCCCCTGCCCCGTCCGGCGAAGGGCGGGAGCCAGAACACTGCCGACAGCAGCACCGCAACCCCAAGCAGGAGCGCCGCCACGCATTGCAGCCGCACTCCCCCGCAGCAGCAGCGGGTGCCGTTCCCGCTACCACCCCTTCCTCCGCCGCTTCCACCAGCGCCGTCCGGAGAATGCTGCTGCTGCGCCTCGCCGGCGTCCTTCCCCATGCGGCGCGACCTCACGCATCCCGGCTGGCACCCGCGGGCGCCGCCGACGAGGAGGAGGAGCACGAGACGAGACGGCCCGACATTGCCGCCGCTGAGAGCAACGGTCGCTGGGTTGGTGATGGCGCTAGGGTTAGGGGCCGGGTGGGGCGTTGCTTGAGGAGGAGGAGGCGATGAGGGGGGCGAGGATGGTGAGAGAAAGGGAGAGGTAGGAGTAAACCGCAGCAAGGTGAAATGCGGGAGCCGAGGAGAGAGGACTTGTTGAAGGGGAAACGGGAGAGAGAGATTAGTGACGAGGAAAGGTAAACCACTGTGCTGGTGAGCTTATTTAGCTTAGCACACTGGTTTTGGTTTTGTTTTGGGCTTTTTGTTGGGGATGACGTTGGGTCCGGATGGATGGGTGAACCACCCGCTGGACTCGGAGGAGACGTGGGCCCGGAAACCGACGCCGTCATGGACGCCACTTGGAAGCCTTTACAAGGACCATGATGCTTTGCCGGCCTCGCACTCTCGTCTCGCCGCTGCCGCCGTGTCTCTAGAACATTGGGGTGCCTCGTCTATGGGAGTGCAGCTCTGCACGCACGTGTGGCTCGCACGCGGTTCAATTTATATGGACCAATTTTATGCATCCCAAAATACAGAAATTTTACACAGATCGCGCCATACGTTTATTTGGACCTATTCAAATTCACAGAAAAACAATATCCGGGAAAAAAAATCGTTCGTTCTAAAGGGGCTTCGCTCTACACTGGACTCTTCCCACATTCAAAGTTGGGCCTCTTGCGGGCACTTGACGTGTTGGGCCACAATCGGGGAAAAGGCCCGGCCTGCAGGCCGTCTCGCTCCCAGCCCCCAACACTCACTCTTCTTCGCCAGCGCCGGCGTCGAACCAGCGGGCAGCCACCGGAACAAGCAGGCGGAATCAAGGGAGCCATTGGTTCTTCCTCGCCGCCCGTGTAGGAACTCTTATTTTTCGCGTGGAGCGACGCACTGGCACCTGGGCTTCTGGCTTGGTACTCCTACCATCCAGTCCTTCTTCTTCCTCAGGACGAGCCAGATCGGACTTGGGATGCAAGCCGCGGTTGGTCCCGAGATGCGTTGATACGAAGCTGATATTCGCAAGGAGGGGGTTCTCATCTGAGGCCACGGCGTTGATCCAGAGATGCGTTTCTCTGGAGAAGACCTGGTGGGATCCGCGTTCATTGCGTTCGGCGTCACATTGTTCGTGGGTTTCTTCTACGCTGCCATTCTGTCCAAGCTGCTTCCACCGTATGAGAATCGGCTTCTGGCTGCCATCCAAAATGATTGGTAAGGGATGTCCTAAGCCTCGGAAGATTGATATCTAATTCTGTTTCTTTTTCCAACTGAAATTTGAACAGAGTATGCACATATATACGGAGTATGTAGTACAAGTTATCTTTGAGTAGGCGAATGGATCAGCTGCCGTGTCATGTCATGCCATTTATTCTACTTTTAGTTGTTCATCCCCGTGTTCGTGAGGTTCCATGTAGTCAGCGTTGTAGTGTGATTTATGTGCAGGATCCGCTAACTGTTTGGCCGCATAATTTGCAGGTATTACTGCTTACTTGTGCCCTTGACACTTCCTGTGATAATTGTGGCAGTTTATCTGCACTGGCTGAGCATGAAGATGTTCAAGCACGCATGAAGTATGAACTTAATGAATATTTCAGAAGCTCAGAATCGCAGTGATCTTCAAGGTAGTTTTAGCTCAAATATTCAGTAAATGTTAGCCTTATAGAAATCAGCATTTTTTTTCCAAAATGTAGCTGATTATGCTTCAATCAGAAAAATTATCAACTCTTTCTCATACCAATAGCTGTTACAAGTTATAAGAGTTAGTGTTCCGAGGAATCCCTGGACCTGATTTTTTATTTATGAAGTTTTTGAGAAAGATCTTGATGCTGTTTTCTCAATCAGTTGGCCTTTTCTCTTTCAACAATTTCATCTGGCCAGATATCAGGCTGGTCTGGGAAAATTATAAAAAAAAAACTGGAAGCTTTTATGCCCCAAATCCAAGCTGAGGTACCGAATTAGCGTGTTAGAACTTTGGGGGAAGAACTAATATGTCTTGTATGGATAATGAACCACTACGGTGCAATTTTGCAGCACAATACCCTGGTTGTCTATCCCTCCCTGGATGGTGAAGAAGACTACACCCAAAGAGGTTGGAGTTTGGTGTCCTGCTGAAGTGATTTGTCAAGTTTTTAGTCTAGGTTGTGGATGCAATTGCCTAATTGATGGCATGCTGTGAGTGACGTATGATTCTCTTTTTTTTTCTTCTTTAAAATAGTGACGTGTCATGTTTTTTGTCCAACAGATGCTGAATACATATATAAAAAATCCCGTACGGTATTGTCCTATTGTGGACGGCTCAGTATTGTATTCCTCGCTTTTCTGTGCATTTGATGGGTAACGATGACTTTTGTGAGTAGATTAGAAATCAAGTTTCTGCAAGTCTTATGTTTACTCCTTTCGATTTTAAAGTGCTGACGCTGGGTAATGCAAATTTGTACTAACCGGTGATAATAATTTAAAAACCTGATGGAGTATCAAATAAAAGAAGAATGTAGCGACTTGTTTGATACATCACATTGTGTTGGATTTAATTGAATCAGGGAGAATGATACGAAAACCACACGCATTAAAAAGCTATCATACTACAGTAATCGATCATAATAATTCTGTCATGCAGGGATCCATTTTCCTATATTTATCCTGGACTGGATGCATAGGAGATCGAAGAGATCTAGTTGAGAGGTTGTTACTACTCTGATCCCGTCAAAGCAGCAACATCGCTCCCTGTTCCCCGGAATCCACGGCAAGCAGGTCCGCGGCCCGCGCGCTCCAAGCAAAGCCACGAACGACCCTCGTCTTCTTCACTTCCAACAACAATCCAAAACGGAGGAGGAAGATCGCACGTCCACAGAGCACCAATGGAGGTGCATACCTGATTGCTGGCAGCTGTCTATCGAAGTATCGAGTCCGTCCACCGAACCAATTAAGCCGTGGATCGATCATGGCGTACCTCCGGGACAAGTCGATGGAGTTCTTGAAGAGGTTCGAGATGCCGCCAAAGAACCCGTCGGAGGACGCGCAGCGCCGGTGGCGGGACGCCGTCGGCACGCTCGTCAAGAACCGCCGCCGCCGCTTCCGCATGGTCCCCGACCTCGACAAGCGATCGCAGGTCGAGACACAGCGCCGCCAGATCCAGGTCCGTCACCCCGCCCCGCACTCGTCGCCATGATCGAATTCATTGGTGCACACACTCACGGCTAGATAAATGAGAAATAAACAGAAATCAAAGTAAGTAATTTAGGTGTGCAACTCGTCACCATGCAGATGCATCCTGTCTCCTCTCCAATGCTACTCTTCTTATCTATCTGTTGGATTGAAAAAGCGTGTAATCTGTAATCCATCTAATGATCGCAAAAGATACTTGGCTGCCACGGCATTCGATGCCTCTTTCGCGAGTAACAGTGCATGAAAGTTGCATCTGCATGCGGCAAGAAAGAAAGAATGGTTCTTTGTGTACGTCTAGGTAAGGCCGCATTACTGATGACTGATATGCACTCGAATGACATCTTAGTTTGCCTGCCTCAACCGAACAAAGTACTAGTATCAGTTTCGGAATTTTTCAGTTTTGATATGGACTACTAAGGAGACAGGGTCAATTGTCTGGTAACAAGTCAAATTCAAACGGAGTAGAAAAACTGCTGGCTGCCTTTGTGAAGACTTAATAGCTATATTGCATTGAATAAATCAATTTGCATTTAAAACTGCTGGCTGCCTTTGTGAAGACTTAATAGCTATATTGCATTGAATAAATCAATTTGCATTTGTATGTAACCTACTCGTACATGGTAGCATTAATCAATTTGCATTTGTATGTAACCTACTCCTACATGGTAGCATTAATCTAGCTTAATTTTGAGGCATTCAAACCTGAAGAGCTATTTTTCATCAGAAAAACCTTATGACCAACTACTAGCTCTGCATCCTGATCTACCGTGTATTTAGCTGGGAATTTTTCGTGGTCAGAATATATATAAATAAACTTATACCATTTTTTTCGAGTAAAATCCTATCTACCAACATCCAGATGATCCAGTTATCTTCATTAGTAATTCACATTTTTTTATTTAAGATGATCTTTCATGCATTGTTTATTTGTTTATAGTTCAGTTTGACAGCCAAAAGTAGCACGAGAGGGTACCAAAAAGATTAGTAAAATTTCCATTCCCATGCTACTAGTTTAACAATTTTTTTCGGATCAAGAAAATGGCCTTTTTTATTGATGTCCATTTTATTCAGCTTAAATATGTGAAATAACTCAAAATGTCTATTTTTCTCTCCCAGGAGAAGCTTCGTGTTGCACTCTATGTGCAGAAGGCTGCACTACAGTTCATCGACGGTATACCCAATCCTGGCAGTTAAACATACTCCCACCGTTATTAAATTGATATCACGATTGATTTTTACGATCAACTTTGATTATTTATTTTATTGAAAAAATTTGCTCGAAGCAAAAAAATTTTAAGTTGTGATTCAAATAACTCTAATAAAAAATCAAATTATATCAAAATATATAAAATTTATAAAAAAATTAATAAAATAAATGGTTAAAGTTAAATTTAAAAGTCAACGACGACATTAATTAAAAAATAGAGAGAATAGTGTGCAATTTGGATTGAACCAATCTGTTCGCTTCTCTAGTCTTTTGAGTTCTATGTTCTAACAATGGCAATACTCCAATCCTTGGCAGCTGCCCGCAAGAAGGAGCACCCGTTACCAGAGATCGCTCGGCAATGTGGCTTCTCCATCAGCGCCGAGGAGCTGGCCTCCGTGGTGCGCGGCCACGACGCCAAGAGCCTAAGGCTCCACAAGGGCGTCGATGGCATTGCGCGGAAGGTCAACGTCTCCCTCGCCGACGGGGTCAAGTCCGATAACACCGGTGTCCGTGCCGAGGTCTACGGTGCCAACCACTACGCCGAGAAGCCGCCGAGGACGTTCTGGATGTTCCTGTGGGACGCCACTCAGGACATGACGCTCCTGCTACTCGCCTTCTGCGCCGTCATCTCTATCGCCATCGGCCTCGCCACCGACGGGTGGCCACGCGGCATGTCAGATGGCGCCGGCATCATTATGACCATCTTTCTCGTGGTCATGATCACCGCCGCCAGCGACTACAAGCAGTCGCTGCAGTTCCGGGATCTCGACAAGGAGAAGAAGAAGATTGACATGCATGTGACACGCGATGGATACCGGCAGAAGGTGTCCATCTACGACATTGTCGTCGGCGACATCGTCCACCTCGCCATCGGCGACCAGGTCCCGGCCGACGGCCTGTACATTGACGGTTACTCCTCCTTGGTAGATGAGTCGAGCCTATCTGGCGAGAGTGAGCCGGTGCACGTGTCGACGACGAACCCATTCTTGCTTGGCGGGACCAAGGTGCAGGATGGCTCTGCTCGGATGCTGGTGACGGCGGTCGGGATGCGCACGGAGTGGGGGAACCTGATGGAGACGCTGAGCCAGGGCGGCGAGGACGAGACGCCGCTGCAGGTAAAGCTCAACGGCGTGGCTACCATCATCGGCAAGATCGGACTGGTGTTCGCGGTGCTCACCTTCACCGTGCTCATGTCACGGTTCTTGGTGGACAAGGCGCACGCGCCCGGCGGACTGCTGCGGTGGAGGGCGGCAGACGCGCTCTCGGTGCTCAACTTCGTCGCCGTGGCGGTCACTATTATCGTCGTCGCGGTACCCGAGGGTCTGCCGCTCGCAGTCACGCTCAGCCTGGCGTTCGCCATGAAGAAGCTCATGCAAGAGCGCGCGCTCGTGCGGCACCTCTCGGCGTGCGAAACCATGGGATCAGCGAGTTGCATCTGCACTGACAAGACCGGCACGCTCACCACGAACCACATGGTCGTGGAAAAAGTCTGGGCGGCGGGGGCCGCGATGATGGTGAGCACGGCCAAAGGCTTCGACGAACTCAAATCCTCGGTGTCAGAGAGCTTCTCGACGATGCTGCTAGAGGGCGTCTTCTATTGCTCTGGCTCAGAGGTCGTCCGAGACAAGTACGGCAAGACCACCGTCATGGGTACGCCCACCGAGACGGCCATCCTTGAGTTCGGCCTCGAGGTGGAGAAGCACACTAAACTCGAGCACGCCGGCGCCAAGAAGCTCAAGGTGGAGCCGTTCAACTCGGTGAAGAAGACGATGGCCGTGATCATCGCGTCCCCAAATGCCGCTGGCCGCCCCCGTGCATTCCTGAAGGGCGCATCCGAGGTCGTCCTGCAGCGGTGCAGCTGCATCATCGACGGCACCGGGAGCGTCAAGAAACTCACGGAGGAGACGACGAAGCGGGTCGCCAACGCCATCGACGCGTTTGCGTGTGAGGCGCTGCGCACACTGTGCTTGGCTTACCAGGACGTCGACGCTGGCAACGACATTCCCAGTGACGGGTACACGCTCATCGCGGTGTTCGGCATCAAGGACCCCCTCCGTCCGGGCGTGAAAGAGGCCGTGGAGACATGTCGTGCCGCGGGTATCAATGTCCGCATGGTCACCGGAGACAACATCAACACGGCGAAAGCGATCGCGAGGGAGTGCGGCATACTGACTGACGATGGCATTGCCATTGAGGGGCCCGAGTTCAGGGAGAAGAGCCCTGAAGAGATGAGGGAAATCATACCCCGAATCCAGGTACGTAGCTTCATCTTCTTCTTCTTCCTCCCTGAAGAGTTTTACGCCACGGGCGCTCAATATACGGCTGACCTCCTGTGTGCCTGCTGCAGGTTATGGCTCGGTCGCTCCCGTTGGACAAGCACACCCTGGTGACCAACCTGCGGGGAATGTTCAACGAGGTCGTGGCGGTGACCGGCGATGGCACGAACGACGCGCCAGCGTTGCACGAGGCTGACATTGGTCTCGCCATGGGAATCGCTGGAACGGAGGTTTGTAGTTTTTCTGTTCATTAGCAATTGATCCAACCTGAGATGTTTCAGACTGCTTCACGTACAATTGCATCTGCGCAGGTTGCCAAGGAAAACGCCGACGTGATCATCATGGACGACAATTTCTCGACCATCATCAACGTTGCGAAATGGGGTCGTTCAGTCTACATCAACATCCAAAAATTCGTGCAGTTCCAGCTCACAGTGAACATCGTCGCCTTGATGGTGAACTTCGTCTCTGCATCTTTCACAGGTGCCAGCCATTGTTGTCATGTACTATACTTGCTAGTACACCCCAGTGAGGATGACTGAACGATAAATTTCAGGAAACGCTCCACTGACCATCGTGCAACTGTTGTGGGTGAACTTGATCATGGACACCCTCGGCGCTCTGGCGCTGGCGACGGAGCCGCCCAACGACGAGATGATGCAGAGGCCGCCGGTCGGCCGGGGCGACAGCTTCATCACAAAGGTGATGTGGAGGAACATCATCGGCCAGAGCATCTACCAGCTGATCGTGCTTGGCATTCTCATCTTCAAGGGGAAAACCCTGCTGCAGCTAAACGGCGCTCAAACTGACGCCCAGCTGAACACCTTCATATTCAACACCTTCGTGTTTTGCCAGGTACGTATACGACCACGATCCCACCAGAGCATCCGCAGAAGCCGTAACTTTTTAAACTACACCGTTTCCATTCACATGATCACATCCGTGCCTCTCGGTGCGTGCGCCAGGTCTTCAACGAGGTGAACAGCCGGGAGATGGAGAAGATCAATGTCTTCGCCGGCATTTTCAACAGCTGGATCTTCTCGGCGGTGGCCGGCGCCACCGCCGCGTTCCAGGTGGTTATCGTCGAGCTCCTGGGGACGTTCGCTAGCACGGTGCACCTGAGCGGGAGGCTTTGGCTCACCAGCGTGCTGATCGGGTCGGTCAGCCTGGTAGTCGGCGCCATCCTGAAGTGCATCCCCGTCGACTCCGGCAGCGACTCGTCTGAAAGCCGCGACGGATACCAGCCCATCCCCACCGGCCCCAACGCCGTGTGACTTTGAAGAGAGTTTAGCGTTCTTCTTCTCGCTCTCTTTTTTTTCCCCTCCCTTTTAGAAACAGCGGAATCGAATCCAGACGAATTCTGCAGTATTTTAGATAGGAACAACAGTTTGATCTTGGGCTTTCCCCCCTTTCTAGCAGACACAAATAGAATGAATGTTTTTAGCGAATAATGAAATATATGTGATTTGCTTGCTTCGTTCACTGCATTTTTGAATTTTGGAGCAAACGTTGGGCTTACACGAATGACACCTCTGCTGTGCCGGTGCCAGAGTCACGTTCTGCGTAGTGTCAAGACTCAAGATTAGCTCATAGTATGAGAGAAAGGCCTAAGCCATCTTTGAAGTGATCCCATTGCTTGCGTTGGCGATATTGTCCACACCATCTTCCAGGGAACACGACTGCTTAACTCTTTAAGGTTTTGTTCAGTTAGCATGTACTGAGGAAGACTGGTGGGGAAATAGAGAAAATTAAATCCTAATTTAGTTTGTGAGGGATTGAATCCTCTCCATTCTATGTCAATCCTAGTTGAGACAAAGATTAACCAAACAGACTCTAAAGGCTTGTTTGTTTTTTCTCTAATTCACTTGGATTAAGAGAAGATTTAATCCACTACTCTCTAGTTAAATTCACCTCATTCCCCCTCAATCCCCATCCATCCAATGCAAACCGAACATGCTCCAAAGCAGCTCTGGGATCGTCGTCGACGAGCACCGCTAGTTGGCTTGGCTCAGGTCGGAAACGAGACGAGGAGCCACGAGCGCAACCATATCTTCCCACTTCGAGAAGATACGTAGATTCACGCCGGCGATGGCCACCGAAGGCTTCCGTGGCGCTGGCGTGACACCGGTGCTTACAGAGATAGCCTTGCTGCTCTGCACCAGCAGCTCGAAGCCGCCGGAATCTCGTGCGTGTCGGAATCTCTGTCTGCTCCGCAATCTGAGAAGACGCGGCTCCTGCTGCCTCCCATTCACAACTCTAGCGTGTCATGAGTCCAACCTCCCATCTCAGTCACAGCTTCTCCCGCCTCCATTGCCATTGGTAAGTGATGTGTTCCTCAGTAGCTAGCCATCCCGTTCACACCAACAACATTTGTATGACAAAAGGCCAAACTATGAGCCCTTTGGCGAAGCTCTCAGGGCTCTTGATTTTCTGTCAAAATCTAAAAAAGCTCTGTCAACCGCTGTTTTTCAGAGAATTAATTCTTGCCTGATTCTTTGAAATTATTCTCTGCAATAAACTACGAGCTGAAACTAAAAAAAAATTTCTACGAAGGGATTCTTTGTCCTACACTTGATTTTAGAAGTTTATCTTAAAGAATCACTTCACAAGAAAATCAAAAGTGAATCCAAATAATCCAAATAATCAGAAGCTCTATGTCCTGTGGATGGAAATGGAGTCTATACAAAAGAAGAGCTAGCCAAGCCAAGCTGGGTGAACTGCACAAATGGTTGTCTCACCAGCTAGTATTAGTACAAAATATTAACATCATTCACGAGCTTCTACAGTGGTCATATTCAAGATCCCCATTAATCACATTAGCACGGGAGATCTAAATCATTTACGCAACTCAAGATTCTTGAACATGCGCCCAAGTTCTTTTCTCAGTGCTTTATTGCTCATGCAATGGTATGCAGCTCCTCATAAAAATGACAGCCACAGTACTAGTTTTATTCTAACACACGCAATATATCTTGTCTAAACCAAATTACCATGGTCACGCCACTGCAACTTTAGAGCATTACAAAGTCTCATGTCGTTTTTGTGCCTACTGCCAACAGAGCACACATGATCAAGCTGGCAACAGAGGCTAGTTTGATAAATACACGCGAGAGTGCAGGGGAACACATGACAGATAATATGCATGATATGTACACAAGTGCTTTGTATGTCTTGCATGTCACCTATACATAGTCAGATCTCGCTCACACAGCTTTGTCATGGAAAAGGCGGTACCTACAACAGAAAAGACAACATTCAGGAGTTCAAAGACACGGAATATTTCATCGATCCTGCAAATCAATGTGTTTAAGAAACAACATGATGCTAGAATGCCGCATGCACCTTTCAAAGTCTAGCTTCTGAGTGATTATACCATTCAGTAAAAGCTCCGAGTCATAAACTTCAAAACCTGCAAGGATATTGTAAAAATTTGTTCCCTGAGAATACAAAAAATAGTGGAAGCGACAGAAAAGGAACTTTCAGGAGAGAATCAAAGAGCGACACCAACCATTCTTAATGAACGGCAAACAGACACTATAGTCTTCTTCACAAGAGATTACAAAGGTTCCTTCCAAATTCTTGTTCTTCATCATAGATGATGTGATCCTCCCCAAAGGCTGATGAATATACGAGTTTACTCAGCACCAAAGCAAGTTAGGTAACAAAAATTATGTATAGAATCATGAATGGAATACCATGTAAAGAGGCTGTAATATTTTCCTCATAATAACATCAAAGTGCAGTACTCAAACAAAAAAAAGTCTATTGACACTTCTTTATTTATATAATGCCTTAAGCTATATGGTAGATGTAAAAACAAACAACCAGGCCACATCAACAAGGAGCGTGCACTTATATGGATAGGTGTTAAGCGTTGCGTACCTGACCACGAGTAGCCGCTACTAAGCTTTTCAGAATCTCCTTGCTAGGCTTAGCATGCGGCGTGATCAGTACTCTTCTACCCTAAAACATTTCAATTAAGAGCAGTATAATTATTAAAAAACAACAATAAAAATTGTACTACAAAAGTCAAAATATCTCCATACATAAAGGAATACAACAATAAGCTTATGTATCAATTCATTTTTTTTCCCGATTTGATTGGAACATCCACCAATAAGAAATTTGCAGCAAACCTCGAGTAATGGTTTTTTGCAGGCTCGGCTTAGTGTGACAGGCATGCTGAAGCCAAGCTCATTTTCCTTCTTTATATCCCTCAAAATGTATTTCTTTTCATCAATGAAGCACCTTGCTTCACCACAGCATTCAAGCCATGATGGTGTGACTACAGGAATTCCCATAGCAATTGCTTCTAACATGTTTCTTGTTCGAGCAAACTTCTCGGAAACAAAGTGTGTAGCATCTGAAATCAATGTTGCCACCGGTAGTCCAAAATATATCAATATCTGCCAATGTCAAAAATAAAATATTAGAATGTGGAAAGTGCACAGTCAGACACAATTATTGTTTTTAGTTTCTACAACTTATGTACTGAACATTACCTTTGTTTGAAGTTCGATGGTTTCTTTGTCCATGCTTTGGCTGAATAAAACACGGATTTTGGACATATTTCTTCTTTGTCTGCTTGATGGTAAAACTGGAGATACTTCATTTCTGAAAAGATTGGCAAGTTCTCTGGAACCTGGCGATTTCAGAAGGCCTCTCTTCAGTGTCTTTTCCGATATCTGTGCCCTAGATTGGGGTGTGCTCTTTAGCTCTCTCATTGGTACTCTGCTTGTCAAACTGGAGTTATGATTTTTCTGTAGAGATTTGGGCTGATCTTTCAGTCCAGCGAGCTGTTTGAAATCAGGATAAGATATGCCTAATGTTTCTTCTGTTGATGAGTCTGCTACTACTGTACTTTTAGTTGCAACAGTAGCTGGCCTGCTTCCTTTGCTGAATAGTATTTTTGAGCTTCCTGAGATAAACATATATGTTCTCTTCCTCTTAGGATGGATCACAACATCTGAGGCTAGAATATTTGTGTTACCTGCACCTGATATCATAATTCCCTCTGATACTTCATGATTTATGGTTCCTTGTATAATTCCATTGTCCATGCTTCTTTTAGCTTTTCCTGATATTACTTTTGGACTATTGCTGTTTTTCAACTTGCTGGGATGCTTTATTGAACTTCCAAAAATTCGGTTTCCAACTTGTGATTCAACTGAGGATATATTATCTTTGGTCTTATCTTTTCCAGAACTTCTCAGAATAGAACTATCCAAATGTTCGCTATCCCCAACATGACAATTCACTCTTGACGCATTGGACAATGCTGCCATGGCTTCAGCTGCCATTTGAGTACATGGTCCAATATCATATGATACATTAACATCATCAAAAGAACCATCTAGATCTGGCATCTTAAAAGAATTCAAACCCAAGTCATCATCAATACATTCTGGTACACAACCAGCCCTGTTGCCTGATCTATTGTCACTCAAGCTCTGAGCAGACAAATGTTTCACTTGAGTTTTATCATGAATCTTTTGTTTCTTCCTGGAGATGACACTTGCTGTTTGTTCATCAGTATTGGGAGCATCGACCCACTCGAAACTTCCTGATGTTTGGAATGGGCTGCTACATTCGGCCCTTTTGGCCAGGCACTGAACTACTTTTGTGCCCAATATAGAAGGTGACCTTGTCCTGCTAATCTGGTTGGTGCTTACTTTCTGAAAAGTGTCTATATTATCTTCAACTAGTAGCCTTTCCACAACACCAATAGCAATGGCCTGTGATTCATCACCAGGGTCCTGTGAATCAAGGTAATCCAACCTCCCCTGAATTCTTGCAGTACTCACTGTGCCCATCTTGTGATGGCTGACTTAGATAGGCTAGCACCTATCCCAAACTTAAAAACTTGAAGCTGTAAATGGTACTTCCAGCTAAAGATAAATCATATGATCTGGCTGCTGAGTTGTTGGGACAATATGAACATGAAACTGAGCTGAAGCCTCCTCCAAAGTTTCTAACTGCAGATATTCTTCTCAGAATTGAAATGGCTAGAAGGTATGGATACTAATGAGCACACCAAACTGCATAAACGAAAGAAACATCTTTGAAGTCGCCAAAGCATTCAACTGCAGATACACCCAAAAATGTACGAAGAAAGAAAGACGAATGGCTTGTGCTGAGTTAAGAATTATTTCTATGCAGGCAACAACAAGCAGAGATTTTGCAGTAAATAGAATAGGTGCTAGCTGAAGGGTTAAACTGATGCAATCAGTAATTGGCGAATTTAAGTTAATCTGTTGATAGTAGCAATTTCCCATTAGCCAGGGCTTAAAATGTTGAGATTAGAAAATGATCGCACAAAATGTACTCCTATGGACAGTGATACGACAATCAGTTGATGTCAGAAGGGAAGAATAGGCATTACAAGCAGAAAGTTTGAACAACAAAACAACATCTAGTCTTAAATAATAACAACGGCTGTGCAACCATGACACCTTTGACTAAATGACTACCCAAGAAATCAGTAAAACAATACAGAAATTGTTGACACTGAATTACAAAGCACTTGCCCCGACCATAGAATTGAATGTCATGACAGAAGACTCAAGAATATTGTTCGATCAATCATCACAACTTATTTAACAGAATACCCATAATATGATAACTTGAATGAACACGCCACAAACAACAGCATGTCAGACCGAATCGTGCGGTTATTGGTATGATTCGACAACCTAAATTTTCGCCCTGGGACGGGATTCGTTCCACACCGAATAGACTCAATCCGCGAGAGGGGCAGGAGATCACGATGCGGCGGTACCACACCATGATCAGATTAGAGGGGGGGGGGGGGGGGGGGGGGGGGGGGGGGGGGGGAGCGGGAATCCGCGAGGCGATGAGAAAAAAAAAACGCGGGAATCGTACCTCCGTTCCCCGCAGCAGGAATGCTAGTAGAAGCTTCGAGGGTTTCGAGTCTTCGCTTAGGCACTAATCCGCCATCGGTCGAAGCGAGGGATTCCGGTGAGAGGTTTTGGGTTTAGGCGGCGGATGGAGTGGGGGAGAATAGGGGAGCGGAAGCCCGTGTCGTGGAGACGTGGGGAGAGAAAGGAAAGCCCGGGTATCTAGGCAAACACCGCGGAAAGGAAGCGTGCTCGAGAAGCCGAACGCTGATCCGTGTCTGGTTTTCCCGCTCACGCATTAATTTTTGGAGGGAAAAAGAGCCATGTTTTTGGGCGAGGAAACAAATTCGGTAAATTTGGAAATACTCGCGTGGTATTTTCTCCTGTTTCAAATTATCAACAGGCCGTCGTGGAAAGTTGCAAACTTCTACGTGCCTGAAATGATGAAATTTTCATCCTGAGCGGATGGTGCAGAACGACTGGACGAGATCACAGTCATTTGTTCAAGCAGCACAGATAGTGCTCAGATTGCCAAAGCAGAATACAAACCTTTACGTACTGAAAGATACAGGCAGATCATGCGTTCAGGCATGCAAAAATCTTTCAGAACGAACCATTTGACACTCAAAGAAGAGAGAATGAATTCAGTCATGATTTTTCACTGACGATGGAAAACAGGGACTCCTCTGTTTTTTTAATGTTGTCGTTCAGACAGGAGGTTTTAGTTCTTTTTTAGTGCAAATCAAATGTCTGAAACGACATCAAATAAAGGAAGGAGGGAGTACCATACAGACATGACACGAGAACAATGCAGAGGTATCTAATCCTAACCTTAACTCCTCACAGAACGACAGCGTCTAGTTGCCCTAGAAGAGCACTGATACATGCATGCAACATCAGCCATATTGTGGTTTTGTGCAGAGCAACCACTATGTGAGCACCAAAACAGTAGGCACCAAATCACACTCGGTGACGTCCTTCAGTCCACGGGAATATGTGAGCCAGTCAGCTAGTACACGCGTCGATGAAGTCCAAAGAGAGGGAGGTTCTAGTCTGCGAAGTGTCACATGCTACTCTCTGCGTTTAGCCACAAACAGTTTGCTCATATCTTCGGTAACGACGTTGCTCCTGCGAATCAATAACCAAAAGGCTAAATGTCAACAGCTGGTAAATACATTCTTGCACTGGGCCCATGTGCCTTTGTCAGCGAAAAGCATTTGACCAGGATAAAATTAAGAAAACACCTACGAGAGAATTGATCCCATGTCATAACACCATAGTAACATGAAAAAAGGACTAACCTTCCACGAAGCTGCGGTGGAATCAGAGAGTTCCCTGCAACGCTCCTTGCGCCACGGTGGTGTGATTGTGTCCTTGGAAATTTGTTTTGCGAGTCCTGAAAAATAGATCCATTGGGCTCTCTTTTCCTAGATGCATTGTCTCTAGAAGAACTGTCAGCAGCTCTTGACTGCAGGGACTGAAGAGAAGGTGGAGCAAAGAGATCTTGGACATCTGGGAGGTCTAATGACGGTGTAGGCAGGGAGACATTCCTTGAACTAGCAGGCGCTAAGTTCCTGAAGCAAAACCACGAATCCACGGAGCAGTTCTATCAAAACCTAGAAAGCAAATGGTGCGGAAAATTGGTAGCACTTTTTTTTCACTTAGCAAATATGACAATAATGCACAAAGGGGACCAAACAGAAAAGAATGAAGGACATAAATCCATATGCACTAAATAAGGTGATGAGACGCAGAATGAAAGTGTGCTTTAGAAAACCAGCAGTACTTTCTAGGCTTGGCCCAACAAACCAGCAGTACTTTCTAGGTTTGGCCCAACAAACCATATGGTACAAGATATCCAGCATCCAATGATCCATTTTGCCCTATTTGGGGGCACCCTTTTGTTTCTTTGTTACAAAATATCATGGGTAACTAGAGTTTTTTTTTTTTTTTTTTTGTTCTTGATGAGTTTGTGTGATAACTCAATATCTGCAGAAATGTTACTGGATTATTGTTGGTAACTGACCAATAACACAAAGATAGTGTGGAGTCATGGTGGCAGACAACATTTCCCAGGTCAATTGTTATAGCTGCCTGCAGTTACAATGCATATTCTCAGAAGCCCTTTCGTAATGGACTGAAGTGAACTCAATAGAAGTGATGTTTAAAGCAGAATAACTATCAGTCACATTGGCTTAATCTGCATAAAATATTCTTCAGGATTTTGAATTTACATGAACTATACAGAGTCCCCATTAATAAAAGGAAAAAAGAAGAAGAAGAGAACAATATATCATGAATGCCAATTATCATTTCCAATGAGACGTTCACTGACATAGATGCTGAGCTATTGTGAGCTATTTTGGGACAACCACGACTTGAACTCATGGATTTGCTAGTATGGTGATTCGATTCCCAACAACATCAGCTCTAGAATAACTACATGCAATCAATCAGAAGCTCACGTGATTGCATACTTGTATTGTGCGGTCATTTGGTCACGGTCAATCTACTGTCGTTTCTACACGCGAAACCCTAGTGAGCGAGGCAGCAACAGGCTTACTGGCTGGGAGCAGGCGGAGGAGGAGTAGGTTGAGGAGAGGCGGCCACCGACGTGGAAGGCGGCGGAGGTCCCGGTTGAGGCCCGAAGGATGACGCAGAGGGTGTAGGGGAGGGCGCCGCGGCGGCGGGCGGCTCGCCGGCATCTTCCTCGTCGGAGGAGGCGTCGTAGCCGACCAGCGACATCGCGTTCGGGTCGATGGATGGGATGTAATGGGTTGTTGGACTTCCCCTGTTTTGGCGAGCTGGGTTTTCAAGCCTCGTTGGATCGGATCTGATTCCTCGTATGGGCCAGACCTGTGTTGGAAAAAAAAAGAAGTATTATTTGCCTCTCATCTATCACGAGTTTGGCTTTTCCTCTCTCAATTACAAAATCAAGTACTCACACATTCTCAACTTTTAAAACTGTTAATTTTTTCTCATCAGATGGTTTAGACAACGATTTTCATTAACGTGACAGCTGACGTGACGGTTCACTAATGTGACGATTGACGTCACGGTTTTTAATGATGCGCGCAACCCACGTATGGCTATTTTCAGTACGGCAGTCATATCAGTCCACCTGTCGACTTGTTCTCGTTTTGTTTAAAATTCGAAAAATATACTTAACATGCTTAAAAAAATAAAACTTTGTATAGATTTAAATCATTTCGCAAGAAATAACTTTTGTTTTAGGCCTAATTTCAAAATCGGAACACATTTTATTTAAAAATTCAAAAATAAAAAAAAAACTATTTAGAAGCAAAATTTATCCTAATCTTTTAACCTTTCATTTTCTTTAGAACTTTTAGTGCTCATTTTTTGAACTTAATTCAAATTTCAAATTTAAACTAAATTATTCGTTTCTTTTAAGCTCAAATTGCTATTTCTTTAATTTGAGCTTAAGTTTCATATTTATTTGATTAATGTATTTTTAAATATTTTCAAACAAGAATGTGAGTTTATGAAAATTTATAAAATTTTATAAAAAAAATTAGAAGGTATAGATTTTTTTTTTACTTTGAAATGTGTATTTGTCTTTCTAAATTTTTAAAATAAAATATGTTTCAAATTTTAAATTAGACCTAAAACAAAAGTTGTTTCTTGCAAAATGATTTATAACTATGTAAATTTTTTTTAGCATGTTAATTAATTTTTTAATTTAAAATAAAATGAGGACAAGTCAGCTACCATGTCACCGCCACATCATTTGCTACATCAGTGAAAACAGCTATCTAAACTGTCTGAGAAGGAAAAACAAACAATTTTAAAAGTTGTGTGAGTCTGAGTAAGAAAAACGAACACCTCGTCATCGTCCTAGTTGAGTAAGGTAAATAAGACGTTTTAAAAGAAATCGTTCTCGGAAAACTACCAGTTTCTGCGGCCCACGGCCCATTATCTGCGGCTGCGGGCTCCTCGGCCTGGAAACAGATTTTGTTTTTTCTCACTCGTCTCGGACTCTCGGCGTCTTCTGACTTTCTGAGCCTTCGCCGTGCATCCAACGTTGCTTACCGGTCACCTCAGCGCTACTGTACCAATCTCCACATCCCCAGCGTACCGGTAGGCGATTCCCGGCGATGGTGACGACCCCTCCCACACCCGCCGCGGCGGGGGCCCTGGAGAATCTGAGCAGCACTTAAGATGTTTGGCGGGCACAACCTCCGGTTCCGCCACCAGAGCACCACCCTCGGCTGCGCATGACCTCCGTCTATCTGCCCACGTCCCCGGCGTCCAACCTCCCGGTACGGGCTATGCACTTGCTCACCGCTGTGTACCGCTGTTCGTCGGGTGGATTCTGACGGTCGATGTCGTGCTATTGCAGGTGTAACTATCCTACCCAAGGTGCAAGGGCCAAAATAATAGTTTGAAATATGTTGGCAAATGGTTTTGGATTTGCACTCCCTGAACCTGATTGCTGGTGAATGTGCGTAAAATTTATCTTGTATGCTCTAGGCACTGGCTTTTCTACTCTTTTTTTTTTAATGGACGCCGTTAGGAAATTTTCCTGGTTCCTCAAAACGGTAGGCTTACCAGTTACCAGGCACTTGCTTGTTTTTTTTTTTAGTTTTTTTTAGTTTTTTTAGAAGTTCGGGGGGGGGGGGGGGGGGGGGGTGAGCATCTCACTTTTTTTATGTCTTCTAAAAACAGATACACGGAGGAGTCACATGTAGATTACATTGGTAGCAGCGGTGGATGGGAAGAGAACAACATCCATCCTCAACATGGAGGAGGGATCAAACAAGATAATGAACAACAAAGCACAAGATACAAACACACACCGACTACAAAGACCAGTCACCAACATAAACCACCACAGAGTGAAGCCACCTCGAAGACCTCCAAACCAAGCAACCAACAAGGCACTTTTGCTTGTGAATATGGCATGCAAAGCAGTATTTGTTTGGTCACCCACTTACTAGTTATTTGGCATCTTGACGCTGCTGTGAACCTAACTAGGGATTATATGGTAACATTTAGGGGTAATGATCCTAGTATGCTGCCTCATAGTCCAATCTTTAAACACTGAGAGTAAAATTGTTAATGCACATTATCATGCATATTGTCTTCCATAGTTATCAGTTTGTACTAAAATATTTAGTTGTACTTAAATGCAGATTTATTCTATGATTATCATTGAACTGGCAATTCTATTTGTTCCTTTGACAGGCAAATAAGTTGGGGAATGTTCAATACGGCCTCATGTCAGTTACATGCAAAAAAGTTCATTCGCCCTCCTTGCACATGCCTTGTTTCTTCCATCATGCTATAGCTACCTTGTCTTGTTATTTTTACTTTTTAATTTTTCAGAACGTGGAAGGAATACTGTTTTAACTAAATTTGAGACCGTTATTTAAGTCATGTGTGGTGACATCTATCCAACTGAACAAATGCAAATATTTGTCTAATGCGGTTACTGGTCCTATATATTATATATCTTATTATTCATGTCATCACCATGTTCATATATGAGCAAATTCCATAGTGGTAGGTAACACAGTTTATTGAAAGATCTACTTAGCACTATAAGTACCGTTGAGCCTGACTGATAAGTGACAAGTCAATAGCGAATGGGTAACATTTTCTTTATCCACGTTGTGCATGATGAGCATGACCATTTTGATTGTCTTTTATAATGTACATTTCATTAGCTCATCAGATTAAGTAGGCCTCCAAGCATGTTCAGTAACAGAGTCGATCAGCGCCACTGAACAGTATCAGTGTCATGGACACCCACTGATCAGATTGATTTAACCTAAGCTCTCATGTTTTGATTTTAACAGGCTGGAGGTCTAGCCTGGTAAAGATTAGAGTAGGGGCAGGCTCATGATTTTTTCCTGATATATTTCGTAGCTCATACTTATCATTCATCACTTGGTGCCCTTGTTGGCAAAATAATGTCTAATGACTCGAGGCTAGTTTGATTGATAACAAGATAGTAGAAGCAAAAGGGTTTTATCTGTGGGAAAACTTATCTGCTATATTCGTATCCATAATTCCATTAGGGGGAGGATGACGAGTTCCTGGCTGAGCAGCTTCTACCTCACAACTTTGAAGAGGCATGCAAGTCTGCGGGAGCTCCTCTGATCCTGCGCATGCATCCTGGTTACGATCATTCGTACTTTTTCATTGTTACATTCGTTGATGATCACATTGCACACCATGCTGAATTTCTAAAGAGCACCTGACTGCAAAGTATCCTGTAATGTAAGGAGGCAATCAAAATACACGAGGAGGTTGAGCTGTCTGTGTATGATATGCGTTACTATGCCCTAGTGCCGTGCCGACAGTCTTCGCTGTTCTGGTCTTGAGGTGGACTATGTACCCAGCTGCAAAATAAGATGAAAGATTTGTTTTTGTTGGCTGTTATAGCGGTAATAGTGTGTTTTTTTAGCCTCTACTACTGAATACAACTGTAGTATTTGTTTTTTGTACGCACTCACACACACATCACAACACATGCTACATAAATTATTGGGTCTTTAACACGTGAGAGACAACTGCACATAAATTATTGGGTGAGCACTCGCGCCGAGCGGCGCTCGAACGCGAGTGGGCTGGAGACACGCCGGACCACTCCGACCGTCGGTCGGTTCTCAGCCGTAATAGTGTGTTGATGTCACGTCTGAGCGTGTTTTCTTGTCTTCTGTTCCGTGCAATAATTGGCCCCAACGCAGCAATTTCTGGAGCATGGATATCATTGGGTGTACTCCTACATGCTTTTCAGGTCTTCCCCCTTTCTGGGGGGAGTACAGTAACCATATGATCGCACCGCTCTCCTGGTTTATATCATTGTCGGCCTCTCTCATTGTCTTCCAGCCAGTAGGTGTTTCCTATTGCTATAATTGTTGTGTGTTCCTGATTGGTCTTGGGAGTGTTCTCTGGCTCAGGAATTTACGGCCTGCTTTTATCCAGGCTGCCAGATGGATGTAACTCGGTTAATCTTCTATGCATGGATTAGATTAGAGCTCTCGCTTGTTAGGTTGGGGCTTCTCGAAGCCAAGATGATGGCCAGGAAAATTGTCTTCTCCCTCCTGGACCTTGTCATTCTCAGAAGCGGTCAATAGCTTCCGGTGCTCTGCGGTTCTTCTGCCCTCCTGGACCTTATCGTTCGTTCATTGGAAGCAGGTTCAGGTTCAGGAAGCCATGTCGACGTGCTAGCATGACATAGACAGTGGTCAGTATCTTGAGCCAGGTACGAGAAGATTGCGTTCAACCGCCGGGACCGAGCTAGCAAGCGTCGCCGATGCCCATGGCGCCTCTAGACCCTGGTCCTCCTCGGGACCGGGCCGGTCACCACACGAGCGGAGCAGAATTTCTCAGTCGACAGCAATCCTTTGGTGTCCTTTCGACTTACTCAGCGCACGGTTGAACGCAACCTTCTCGTACCTGGTGCTCATCAGCGCAGCAGAATTTCTCAGGCGACAACTTGTTGAAATCGAATGTGGGATCAGGCAGTTCGGTCGAGCAACTGGAGCTTCCTCGTCCGCGCACCTGCGCACGAGGCTTCTCGTGTCCTGCATTGTGCACGCACGCGGCGGCGTATGGCCGTTTGCTAGCTCTTGCTGCTGCTTTTTTTCCTTATTTTTGCTCGTTTATCTGGATTTGATTTCTCGAAGATAAATCATCGATCGAGTCTGTTGCGACACCGATCACCAAGAAAAAGACCTGCAGCAGAACATCAGCTTGTGGTTTCTGTTTGTGATTTCTCATTAGGTCAGCGAATCAAATCCGTTGTGGCTGAAGGCTGTTCCAGTTGCTCCTTTCCGAGACACGATGCGAAAACATGTCACATCTCAAAAGAGAGATCGATCCACTGCTAGCTAGCTGCTGATCCAAAAGTTTTTTGCGGGGAGCAATCGCTGCTGCGTGCGTGCAAGTGACGGTCAGGAAGATCGCGTATGGCTGGGGTGACGGGGGCTTTGCCGGCAGCTGGACAGGATTGGACGTCGAATGCAGCGAGATGGAGAGACATTGCTAGCTGCCCGGTAGAGATGGCCCTGGTCTAAGGCCTAGCGGCGTTCCGATCATCTCTGCTCCTCCAGCCAGTTTCTTCTTGTCACCGCCCAGTTGCCCCTACCTAGTTCTTGCACCTGTCCACCCCTAGGCAGCAAGCACTACGGCTTCTCTCGAGTCACAAATGTCATCATGCTCTTGTCTCATGGCAACTCATGGTGATAAGATTGGCGACGTGGCGCTGAGCCAGGTGCTTCAAGAACTAGTGACCAATCATGTTCATCAGGGACAACGGTACATCTTTCTCTTGGTCATCCGTTACACTGTTTCTGATGACTCTCCTTTCTGTGCTGGAGTCAATTTATGACAAAAAAAAAAAACGTGCGTTGCCCCTTCTGGATTCAAGTAGTACAACTGCTTGGACTGAAATGGAGTAGAGCATTATTGTTTCATACATAAATAATATAAAAAAAATGCTGGCCCTTTTCATCCCTTCATAGCTGCAGGCTGTAGCAATGATATGGCTTCAGAAACATTGCTCCCTTCCCACCATCAGAATTCAGAATTGACATGTCACCCTGTTATCCAACTTGCTTTTGGCCCCTAATTTTCTTAACTAATGGGCTTGGCATTCTCTAGAATCCATAGGAGCTAGATGCTGTATACAGATGCACGCTAAGCGGAGAATTATTTCATCACACTGCTTGGGGAATAAAATATCACAAAGAGAGCAATGATGTCCACAGGAAGAAATGAGTAATTGGAGAATCGTTAGGAGAAGCATAATTTGGCGTACCTATACCTATAGAACAAATTGTTTATGCTATCTTCCATTCAATTGTAATCTCACAGCTGCATCTTGTGATGATAATTCTTTTTAACGTTGCCATACTTCTTTTTTTTTTCTCGTTCCTTTTTGTTTCTAGTAAATTCAGTTAAATCTAAGTTCTGATGTTTTTATAATCAACTGTTGCATCCCTTTTTTTTTGTCTATTTGGGCTATTATTAGACAAAAAAAAAGGTCCTATTCGTATCGGACCATGAAGAAAATGACATACTTGTCCATCATACACACTAGATTTGCGCCTACATCATAGAACTGCAAGCATGATTATAGAAATCTGGGTGGAAAAGGACACTAAGCAACATGCACTAATGAATAACAATCTTTGTAAGTACAATATTCCATACATGTCCGTACAAATGAGGGAAACATACTCCAGGATCAAACATGGTACCAACCACTTCGATATATACTACTAACAATTATTAAAGCATAGGATAAAAATGGTAGTTTATTTTCAGGTCAGAATTCTAAAAATCGTTATGTAATTATTTTTTTTAATAAAATAAAATCCCGACGTAAATCTTATGTGTTTTGTATTCTTTATATCTTCATGAAAATAATCGACACCGTTTATCTTCTTAGAGTAATAAAGTTGACGTTGATAAATATTTTTTGTGACCCCATTGATTCGTTCCTTGCCTAGCTAGATCGATCAGCTTCTAACATCAGCAACAGGAAGTAAAAACATGATCAGAGGGAATAACTTTGTACTGAGAGCATCAGATAGAAAAATTTGAAAAGTGTGCCGATCGAATGAATATGTTTCATTCATAGCGAACAATAGATGATACTACGTGCTTATGCCTGAAAGAAGCATATTACGCATTTTTATCTACACTCTCGTGTTGCCACAGCGGAGGCTTTAGTTTTACACATATTAGTTATTTCAGGAACAATCGACACGTCATATACTGAGCATATGCAATATGCATGTCTACTTTGAGACAGCATCAATGCATCATCCAAACTCGATCGTCTAAACAAAGGATAGAACAAAATCCTTCCTAGGGTTAGCATATCTAGGAAAATTGGCCATTTTGATTAGCAGATCAGAGAGACACAGACATGGATGTCACAAAGATATGGTGCCTTATTTTTTATCGTTGCCGCTTGCATTGATCTACGAAGCACTGAGTGCAAGTGGGGGCAACAAAAAAGTTCATTATTTCTTCCAACCCCAGACAGCAACGTGCTTTCCAAACATCAGTCGTGCATCGAAGCACAGACGAAGGCCCATGGTTCACGAAGTAACTACAAAATCAGTAAGAGTGCATACAAATAGTGGAGTATATTCGAGAGGGACCAATATACACTCATGATCATGAGAGACAAGATCCACTCAAGGTGCCAGGACGAGTTAATGATGTCTTGATGTCGGTTTCAAACCAAATGCAAACACGTTTATCACAATTTCTCAGTGAAATCCCTTAAAACAATTTGTCAGCAGTGACAAATTAAATGGACTCATTACAATTTGCTAGGTTTTCTAGCTACGCATACGTATGGAAATGGACTCACAATTTAGGAAAGGTAAGAACTAACTCAGCCTAGCTAGGTTCAGTATACATCCAGAATCACTGAAAGTGCATGATATATTATAAGATTCTGATTCGGAACCATCACCATGCAAGGTGAGAGCATATGACGAGGAAAAGAGATTTTCTTGTCACAAAAAACTGTAAAATTAAAATATGTAGTGACTCAACGTGGGGGCCGTAGTGGGGCTCTCAGGCTGGGCCTTTAGGCGACATGCTTCCGGGCAGAACACGGTCAGAATTCGGTTCTAATAAATCCTGCACCCAGCACGCACCAAACCAACCAAATTTCATAAAAGGCACAACGTTGCCACACTGATTAACTTGACTTTGCAAATGGGAAACCGGCTGCCTGCAGTGTATTTGTGGCTGTAGACAGAAAAGATTGCCTGTTCATAGGAAGATCTTCAGATTTGTGTACATGTGCTATTGTTGCTAGCTAGGTCTGCGGATGGTTGGCTAAGTAGAAATTGGTGTGATCTAGAGTTACGTATTCTTGACTTTTTCATATGCCGTAGCACTCTAAACTGTAAATGCTGGTCTAGTAGTATTTTTGATATATCAGTTGCTGACTCGTTCGTACTTTTCGTAAAAAAAACATAACTACGTTTACTAGAAGCTATGAACTCTCCATGTATTAATTTAGAAGCTACCTAGGATATGGTGTTTGTTGCCAAAGATTCGCTGATTCATACTCCATCAGCAAAAGTTGAGATCAAATATAAGATTATGTGGAAGCTGGGATTGCTATGATCTAGTGAGGCTTGCAACCTGACATAAGCTTACAGCTACATAGTTAGGTTTTAGAGATCACCAATTGGTTAAATAATAGGCTTGCATAGCATATCTAGTAATTAATCATTCTAGAATGATGTGCGTCAGTGATATCCAATGAGGTCTAACATCAAGCAAGGAAGATACTACAAAGACAATATTTGCAGCTAGCATGCATGATAGATGATGTCAATTGTTAAAGCTAAAGATCTCTAGAAGCATAAAAAGTTGAGCTTTTCGGTACTTGCTGTTTGATCGATCGGTTAGGTGTTGAACACCTTATTTCTACACGGGAAATGCGGCCTTATGCATGCATGAAAGCAACATCTGGCGGCTCTTGTACGAAGATTTCGCAAAGTTGCATTGGCAGAATAGTGAATAGATGACGGTGCAAACAGACTAGCAGCTTATTTACTTTGACAAGGAGACGAATTGGTTCAACAGCCTGCAGACCTTAACAATTGAGATATATGCATACGACAACAACTGGTGCCTGTTACGTTAGAAAAGTTGGAGCACAACGGCCACTTTCCATACATGCGCAAGTTGCACTGACGTCAAGTAACTAAAGTAGCCGCTCATCTGAAGTTATAATTTTCATTTTTATTAATTAAATCCTTATTTTTAAAAGTAACAGTAACAAAATGCAGGAGCACAGTACGTCGCCGTCGAAGTTTGAAATGAAGCCAGACCATACTAGGCTCTGTTAATAATTGGAGCACATATGTCCAGCCGGCTTGGTTTGTTTAGCATGCATGGAAGAGTCAGCTTACTTGCATACATCCACTTCATATGCACTATGCTTGCACACAACTGCTACGACTATGTATATATATCTACTAGTTAGGCATGCGCTTTTGGCAGATTCAGTAGCGTGTAAGCATCAACTTATGATCCATGCGCAGTTAAGTTTTATGCTCTTTTCATCGTGATGATGAATGAGCACTAGTAGAAGGTTAGTCCTAGCTTTTGAACCTTTGATGCATAAGCACATAGGGTTTGCATGCAGCATTGCCCTTTAATCAGGTTACGAAAAGCTTAGTCTAAAAAAAATCGAGTGTATTATGTAGATTGAAAGATTTGTGCGCCTATACTTCGATGCACCCTACTCAATGTGTAGAGGGTGCAGTTAAGAAACATTCCTGAGCGTCAAGGTTTTTTTTTGCGATTTCCTCTCTCTTTCCTTTGTCTTAAATTATAAATTATTTTAGACTTCTCAAAACGACTCTTCTTTTCTTAATTCCCATGTTCAGACTCAAAACGACTTATAAAACAGAACGGAGGAAGTACTGTATAGATAGAGGAGTGATTTAGGTAGCTTGCTGCTGATTTGAAAAGTAAAAGCTCTAATGTTCGTTCAATGATGCCGGCAGTATGATGGCAGAACAGGCTAAAGTGAACAGCAATGGTTAACTGCTGTCTACTTAAACACTGGCAAATTATCAGGTGTTTTGGCAACCAGGCATGTCAAGTTCAGCCAGCTAGAGGTAGTTGTTGCTGTCTTAGAGGCTAGACCAGCTTTTAGGGTTGGTTCTGATGGCATCTAGCTTTTGACTACTGCTTGCACACAACATGGTGCCCTCATCACATTAAGTAGGAGCATATTTGGCAGTTTATAGATTAATCCTTTGAGCACAACACAATAATTTAGGTCTCCGTACACAAGGATCCTCACCTTTATATGTCAGTGTCTTTACAAACTCCTCCCATTATATGAGCATGCATATATTTATAAAGAGAAAACATAGCACATGAATCGA
This sequence comes from Zoysia pacifica, assembly GCA_001602315.1. Classification (NCBI taxonomy): domain Eukaryota; kingdom Viridiplantae; phylum Streptophyta; class Magnoliopsida; order Poales; family Poaceae; genus Zoysia; species Zoysia pacifica. Next base: position 121,909 of record BCLH01000695.1, read on the forward strand.
TGGAATTGCTTAAAAGATACATGTATCCTCATAACTGGATCGATCGAGTGGATAGCTAGGAAATTTCGATCGTTTCATTTACTGAATGCTCTGTCGCTCTCTGGCGCCATCAGAGTCTATGAACCATACGATCAAGAGGAGCCGAAAACTGGGGAGATTGTCGTCCATCCTGGGTGTACCTCGACGCGATGTTTGACATATATCTATATGTCCACGTTTTTCACATAATACTGAAATGACAATGAGGCAAGGGGTGGTACCAATTCGCACCATCTTGTGATGGACAGCTAGCTTCATTGGCCAGTTAATAATACGTAAATCTCAGTATAACTATATACAGCTGCATACTCAAGATTTTAGCTATGCCCGTAGAGGGACATCATTTTGTACTTATGTTCTCTTTTATATAATCCAACACCTATAGTCTGAATGACTCTCTGAAGAGCAGAAAACAAACAGGGCCTTCATGTCAAATCCATAATTTAAACATGAAACAAAGAGCCTTTGCAATTACAGCAACTCACGAGTTTTCTGCATGAGTTTGTCTACTACCTGCCATCCTCATGTCAAATTAGCACAAGATCCCAGAACGAAGCATGTAGCGGGCCATGCCCCCACAGGCTCAACTGCGACTTACGCCAGCCGCCTGACACATCGGCGCTGGGCCCCGCAGGCTGAAAGCTAGTACTGTAGAAAATGTCAAGGTGGCCACGTGGGCTGCGGGACCCGGAAGTCCACTTCCGCGCGATCTCAAGGCCGGGCCGCTCCGGCGATCGCTCTCCGTCCTCCGTCAAGTCTGGTCTGGCTCCCATCGATCCCATGCTCTGTTTGGCTCCCGTCGATCCCATGCATGCGAGCATGTCTCTCTGCCTGACAGTGTTTCGCATGCTCACGCATCAGCTACATCAGTCAGTGTTACGTCGGAACCGAACACTAACACCTGTGCAAAATGGAATCTATCATTGGTACCATCTCGGTTGAGTCGACTCTGACTCCGACAAACCAATATCGGAACAGAAGTTATTTGTACTAGCAACTAGCACTGCACAAGTTCAGAGTACTTTGCAGGTACTTGATCACTAACTTTTTTTCATTTGATTGACCACAAATCGCACCGATGAAACTGATCATCAATCCAACTAAATCTGCTATAACCTTCCGATTTATTTGACCAAGTAAACGTGCCCTTTCCACACATGCTCAAAATTAGTACTAGCGCATATAATTCATGTGACTGTTGGTGATGAATTGTATGGACGACATTGACACAAGTGTGCTTTTCGCAACAGGAGACTTCTTGCGCTTCAAAAAGAAAGGCGGCCATTTGCCAACACGGTCGATCGATGGTGGTGCCGTCCACCGATGATGAATCCACCATTATATTCCTTGGTGTAGTGGGGGCAAGCCCACGGCGGCGATGTTCTGGAAGGGGGGAGGAGCTAACCGGCTATACATGTATCTTGCTCTGCAAGTGAACTTATATTGCCGCTTTTGGATTTTTAATTTGCCACGTGAGAGGGACAAGGGAGAGAGAGCAGAAGAATCTGAGTTATTGTGGTGGAGTCTGCCTACCTCGCATGCAGCCAGACAGGATGGACGAGGAGACGGCGGTCAAAGTGTGCCCCGGCGACGACGCATGGGCCTCCCCGCCCTTGGCGGCCTTGCTTCCTTCACGCGCCATCCAGCTCGAGCCAGTCGACCAGACAGACCGAACCACTTGGCCGCGTCCCGATGCGTTACCGTATGCCGGTGTCCATCGTGTCGGTCTCACCTCTGCGCTTTAATCCCTGAGCACCAACAGCAAGACCGTTCGTGCAAGTCACAGGCGCCGTCTGCACGATCAGGATGCTCTGCTTCTGCTTGCTTTCTTCGATTCGATTTGCTGTGCCTTTCTGCCGTGGATGGATCGATCTGGACTCCGGCGCGTCCACAGAACCGAATCCGGACTTGCTGTGCCGCGCACGCAGCTGAGCGGGGACGAGGAGCAGCGAATGCGGCAGTCCAAGTCGTACCGGAAAAGTGGTTCCGCATGTGCGCTCGCGTTGCCATCGCCCAGATGCTATTGGATACGAGAAACTAACTTGTGAGGACCCTGGCTCTCCGGTCAGTCTCGCAACTCAATTCCCATATGATGATATGAAGCAGCAGCTCAACGTTGATGGACCGGCTGTCAAGTTGGACAAGTGTACCGTATATTTATCATGTGAAAGCTCCTGGTCTCCAGAAAGAGGAGGAGGTGAACCATGTCCATACGATTGAGCTAACCAAAAATCAAGCCCAGCCTTTGTTTACTTGCGCCGTCTTCGTCTTACCAAAGATCCGTCAACTAACTCCTTCACAGAAACAGAGGCAGCTCGGCTACAGCATCCAACGTCTCAAAACAAAAATCCAACAGCATCCAAAATATATAGATATCCTGTGGGTTTGGGTAGGGACAGACACACGCAAACCACGTGACTATGGATTATCCGTGAGAGCAAAGCTTTCCTTCCTTCCCCGATGATTCCACTGCTCAAGGAACAAAGAATCCGCCTGAATTTTTTGAGACTGGTTTCTCACCTCTGTCTCCATAAGCCAGCTTGTCGAGAGAGTAGAAGACCACAAAGCTTTTTATGTGCGCGAAAAATATTATGCTCTCTCTAAAAAGGAACTTTTGCAATGCACCACTAGGACAGGTCTGCATCCAAATTTGCTAGCAAGCAGGCAGCCGGTCGTCATAAGGTTTTTACCAGACAGCTATCGCTCAGAACCAGTAGACCCCGCCACTTATTCACCCCAGGCTCCTCCTATATAGAGACCCCCTCCCTCCTCTGCATGGACCGCCACTCCCTTCAAACCTCCCTCCCTCTGTCCATCTCTCCCTGCTCATGTTGCACCTCAAGAACTCGCGACCAGAGCGCCTCTTCCAAGTTTACCAACTGCCCTCACCACCGACCTGCCAAACTCCATCCTTTTTGGTTAAGTTTTTCACTGCTTAAAATACAGTAGTAGATTCAATCGAGGAGTCGACCAGAATGAAGCTATCATTGGCGCACTGCTTCAAGCTCCTCCTGCTGCTGGCACTCGGCGGGGTGACCATGCATGTGCCCGACGCGGACGTGCTCTCGTCCCTCGGGGCTCTGCGCCTCGACGGCCACTTCAGCTTCCATGATGTCTCCGCCATGGCGCGAGACTTCGGGAATCGGTGCAGTTTGCTGCCGGCCACCGTGCTACACCCCGGATCCGTGTCGGATATTGCGGCGACCGTGAGGCATGTGTTCTTGCAGGGCGAGCGGTCCCCGCTCACCGTTGCGGCGCGCGGGCACGGACACTCGCTCATGGGTCAGTCCCAGGCTGCCGGCGGGATCATCGTGAGGATGGAATCACTCCGGGGTGAGAGGATGCAGGTGCACGATGACGCCACTTCACCGTTCGTCGATGCCCCTGGAGGAGAGTTATGGATCAACGTGCTGCGTGAGACGCTCAAGTATGGCCTGGCGCCCAAGTCGTGGACCGATTATCTCCATCTCACTGTCGGTGGCACCTTGTCGAACGCGGGGGTCAGCGGGCAAGCGTTCCGGCACGGACCGCAGGTCAGCAATGTCCATCAACTGGAGATTGTGACAGGTCTGAAACAAACCCACAAATGTATTGAACTGCGTGCATATAATAATGAAAGAAAACACAGTAGCTGATCGATTACCTTGTCCTAATTACAAAATGCAGGAAGAGGGGATGTTCTTACGTGCTCAACCGAGGAGAACTCTGATCTCTTCTATGCTGCTCTCGGCGGTCTCGGTCAGTTTGGAATCATCACCAGAGCAAAGATTGCCCTTGAACCTGCTCCAGAGATGGTAAGCAATTCAGCTGAATAAGATTTGATTCGTTTCAATATATACAGATAGAATATGTAGTAAATGGATACTATGACAGGTGAGGTGGATACGAGTTCTTTACTCGGATTTTGCAAGCTTCACCGAGGACCAGGAAATGCTAATTATGGCAGAGAAAACCTTTGACTACATTGAAGGCTTTGTCATCATAAACAGGACAGGTATCCTGAACAACTGGAGGACGTCCTTCAAGCCACAGGACCCAGTCCAAGCGAGCAATTTTCAGTCCGACGGAAGAGTTCTGTACTGTCTTGAGCTAACCAAGAACTTCAATACGGACGAGGCTGATATCATGGAACAGGTGAGTCAATTATTTCTCTATGCATCAAGATATTGAAGTGTGACTGAACCGGTAATAACGTGTGTTGTATACAGGAAGTTAGTGCACTGCTATCCCGGCTTAGATACATACGGTCTACTTTGTTCCACACCGATGTATCATACGTGGAGTTCTTAGATAGGGTGCACACCTCCGAGGTGAAGCTGAGGGCACAAGGCCTCTGGGAATTGCCACACCCTTGGTTGAATCTTATAGTTCCAAGGAGCACAATACACAAATTTGCAAAGGAAGTATTTGGCAAGATCCTGAAAGATAGCAACAATGGTCCCATACTGCTGTACCCAGTGAATAGATCAAAGTAATACCTCACTTGCAAAATTACGGTCTCAAATATGTCGCATCCATTTGTAAATTTGGTTTCTCAATTTGCCAATTCATTTGATGCAGGTGGGACAACAGAACGTCAGTAGTCATACCAGATGAGGAAATTTTCTACTTGGTGGGGTTGCTACCTTCAGCACCATCTCTATGTGGCCATGGAAGTGTGGAACATGCAATGAACCTGAACAACCAAATAGTAGAGTTCTGTGAAGAGGCTAGTATTGGCATGAAACAGTATCTAGCGCCCTACACTACACAGCAGCAGTGGAAAGCCCACTTTGGAGAAAAATGGGAAGCATTTGAACGGAGGAAACACATGTATGATCCCCTAGCCATCCTAGCACCAGGACAGAGAATATTCCCAAAAGCATCACTGCCATTGTCCTTGTGACAGTTTCTTCTATTTAAGTGCTTTTATAAAGCACATGTTGTACAGAGGTGTAGGTAAAAGTACCCCTTGTAAAGACAAAATCTCCAGAAGGCAGCATAGCGAATTTGTACTAACTGATGAAGATACCTCAAACATAGCGAATTTGTACTAACAGAAGCCCAGATGTTGTTTCAGCACTGAGATGAGCTGTTCTGATCAACCGATCCCTAACCAGTGTCCGGCTTCTTCAGAACTCATGCTCAGCTGTCTGCATTCAGATAAAGAAAATGTGCAGTAGCATGAGGGTAGATCCCTGATTAGCAAAATAACACAGCATGTTGGTCCACATGTAGCTAGTTTCACATCTCTTGAGTGCATGCATAAATGCAGCAGGTTGCACCATTTTAAATGAATCAGAATACTATGTGGTCATGCAAAAATAGTACTTATCAACCATGGTGTTAGTAACAGAAAATTTTGAATTCTATTGGTTTGTACATTTAAAAGTCACAGTAACAGTCTGTTCAGTGAATTTGACAAGAATGAAGAGTGCAATTCTCAAAAGTGAATTAGTTATGGTATATGATTGAACTCCCATCAAGCATACTTACATAGCTTCTTGAATCTGTTGCAGTCTGAGAGTGCTCCCCCAACCCTTCAGACTGCAGTTATCCATATTATAATTTATAAGTCAAAACAGTCCAAAAAAATTATACCGTATCCTCTTCTCCTAGTCGACACATAATTAATCCTATATCTCTCAATCTGTGTCAAAAGACAGGTCAATCCACTGGAAAGTTCAAATCGCTAAGGATTGATCTCCATTTTCATTTCCTGAAAGTTCACTATCCATCATATATTTTGAAAAGTCACATCGAACGTCAGTAGGATTCAACAAAACCGACAATAATGCAGTACACACATAGAAATACTCTTCTCCACTACAGTAGTGGCAAAAGGATGGTCTGAAAATAAAAGGGCAGTGGCATTTCAGCGAATTTTGCTGAATTCGGGAATCAGAACCATACAGTTCAGCCGGAAAGGGGGTAAAAGCAGTTCACCTTGTGACTAAAGCAAAACAATGCAGCACGATCTGCTCAATCTATGTTCCATTAGCTAAATTCTATCGACAGGCAGCGCATCAAGAGGGCAGCGGAGTCGAGGGCATAGCCCCTATCGCACACTAAAGCATTAAGCAACACATCCATCAGAGGAAGAAGGCCACAGAAGGATCAGAACAGTTGAAGGGGCCGGGAGATGCAAGGGGAGATGGACGGGAGAACTCACGTAATCCAGCGGCGGCGGGACGGCGACGAGAGAAGCCGACCGGCGGGGCGCGCGGAGGAGACGACGTGTGGATTTTGTTTTGTGGGGGGGGGTGGGGGGGCGCCCTTTTTCCGTCAGACCCAGCTTTTCGTTACGTTAGGCCATTATTACTCCATAGAAGTCGCAGCAGAACAGATACTACTACCTCTGTCCTGTAGTTTAGCAGACTATTTTTTTTCTCTTTGATTAAATTTTTATATAAATTCGATAAACTTTAATAACATAAAATTTATATCTTTATATTTATTATAAAAAATATTTTTATAATATACAATTTATGTGTTCATAAAGTTTATCCAGTTTTAATAAAATATTAATAAAAAAATAAAGCACAGTTAAATAAACTTAAAAATAGATTTTTTATGGTACAGAGGGAGTAACAATTACGAGTACCCATCTGGAATTTTCAGTGGCAGGTACCGAATGGATGATAAAAAGATAAATAGATAATATTGATTCATTCCTGCCACGCAAGTGAGGAAGGAGAGTCTCATGTTGCAAATGCAGCATCTTGGTAATATTGTCTCAGCTTTTCATGACATAACCTGCAAAATCAGCAGCTCAGAGAATCAGCGAGCTAGTTATATTTCTCATTTTTCTAGGAAATTTTCAGGCCTCAAAGATTCTAAGGAGCAAATAGTCCTAGGATACAAGCAGGCATCCAAAAAAAAAAAAACCGGCAACGCTTACATACAAGACAAGTCACCATAAACCTGAACAGGGGCAAAGGGATTTATCTGCACAAGACCAGATTTTATATATATGAATATTATCAAACAATGTTTCTTTTTACATTTGCGCAGGATGTGGGGAGGGTGGGGCTAGCTCCTGTATCATGTTTCAGTATATGAAACCATGTCAATTCGACGAATGTACGGCAGCGAGAAGAGCTGCTCCGGTCCCTGACCCATCCTCAGTCACCCTTAGTGTCACTGTCTGCGCCACATCCTCCCCCAAGATCTCCACCAGTGCTTCAGCAAGGTACTCCCTAAATACTGGATAGCCCTGGTACAGACCTCCCTCGACCGCAACCACAGTTCGGCGTGGCTGGCTTCGTGTGCTTCCATTCAAAGCCACACCGCTTCCATCCCGACCAAGCTTTTTCAATATCCCAGCGATCCCAGCAGCAGCTAGACGGGCAGCTCTCCTGGTGACAATGTCGCAAACTTTCACGACCAGCCTTCGAGTTTTCAGAGGTGTGTTGGTTATCTACAATGAAATGATCATAACCTTCAATACAGCTTTGCACAAATTTGGGTACACAACTTAAGGACGCAAAGGAAGCTGACCCTCAGATGTTCTTCAAGTATCCTCCTGACTTCGCTCAGATCTGGTGAATCGTCCTTGCGAAATGCCGCCAGAAGTGGTGTGCTGGAGCACAGTGGGGACAAATAACATGCAATAGAAATATTTTTTTACTTCTATTCTAACATTTTACTTCTAAGCTCTTACGAATAAATACATAGAGCAGCAAGATTTAATACAAAGGAGCAGCAAGGAATCTCTTCCCTTCTTCCATAACATAATAATTTTGAATAAGCAAAGAAATAGCAGGCTCCAATATACCTCAACGTAAAGGGGGTAGATAGACTATCAGCAGCGTCACCAAAAATATCTGATTCTAGAGCCATTCGATGGAGCACCAGTCTCGCAATCTCCCCAAGATATATCCCAGATATCATTTTCTCAAAGCCCTATATCAATGGCAAATTAAATGTCGAGCCCCGCTAACCAAGGATATAATATTCCATAAGATATTTACACAAAGTATCACCTGATCATTGCGATTTTGTGTCTCACCATCCAGAGAGATATCATAGGGAGTTCTTGGCAAATGTGATGACCAGAAATTGCCCCATTCCACGTTCACTACCTGATGAAGCCGATGTTGAACATAAGACATAATAACACATTTTTATTTTCCCCTTTTTTTTTGTTCCAAATGGGCATTTGATAAGATGATATTTTCTACTACTGTAAAAAGGAAAAAAGAACACACCATGCCACCAGAGTTTGTAAGAAGACCCTGACATTTAATAATTGCATCAGTGCGCTCAATGTAGCAAGCATTGGTGCCTGCCCCGATGATCACAGCAGCCATCGTATCATTATCGTGATAATGTCCAAGAGCTAATGTCCCCACAGTATCATTCACCTAAGTAAGAATTATATGCAAATATCAGGTATTTAAAATGGTGCTACAAAGTATGAAAAATGATAGCAAAAATAATCATCATAGCAGGACTTGCTCAGTGGCAAACTGGCAACAAAAGAAGACAACAAACTACCAGTGCAGTGACTTGCACACTCAGTCCAGTCCTAGCAAGAGCTTCATTTAAACACTGAGCAACATCCTTCCCAACCTGAAATTCAATGTCTCAGATCAGTAAACGGTTTTAAAAAATCACAAAATGGAAGCAAAAGAGATAATAAAAAATAAAACAATGTGACATTGTATGCTACCTGTTATACAAACAGTGCACATTTACATGAAGCGTATGTAACTATCGTTAGTTTAGATAGACCAATGTTAACAAGGCTTCAGTAATTTGCTGACAAAATAACTCATGGTCGATTAACCAAATGGCAATAAAAGCTGAGCTATCACAAGTATCGGGGTGCTGATATAGAAATTGTCGCTTACCGTATCTTCAATTGCAAACCCTTTAGTCCACATAATTAATGAACCTGAAGACACTGAAGTTTGTCTCACAGGGAAAGAAAACGTAAAACCAAGCGCCCTTCTTTCATCATTTCCATCTTCTCTTTCCATAAAATTCTTCAGTGCCAAGGCAACAAAGTTGAATAGCTCCTGCAATTTAATTACAAATTAGTGACACACATTTGAAACACTGTATATTCAAGATTGAAAAATTGTATGACAAAACAAGCACCTCAAGTGTACCCTTGGTCAATTCCTCAGGGATAGGTTGTTGTTCAACCTTTCGACTGATGACCACAGACCTAGCACCAATTTCTACTCTCAACACACGGAAGTTTGTTCCTCCAAAATCAATGGCATAATATATGCCTTCTTCACTTCTGTTACAGGCACACGACTTAAAGTAAGTATGGTTCTTATTGGGGAAATTTAAGGAAAATAAGGTTTCCATGACCCAGTCATTGAACTAGTGTTATTGATAGGTACATATTAGACTATTGTTGTATTGCATATAAATTAAAACTGTATGTTCCCTAGGGAAAATGGAAACGAATAAGATGAATCAAGATGTTAGTCAGAACATACACGATCTGGCACAGTGCTCTGATAATCCAGACTATACCGTTCCATTCCCGTCACAAATAAGGACAAGGTATAACTAATCCTCACAAGAACCCACACTTGGAAAAGCACCATAGAACTAAAATCCAAACATGTGACAGAAGCAAAAAAAAACAAAAGGCCAACCAAACCGACGTGTATCCATCTATCAGGTAGAGGTTCTACCCGCACACTGTACTGTTGCAAGAACAGGGAATTATGGGGAACATTGAACCTAGACAGCTACCGCAAACCTCATGAGAACAAAGCACTTTCACGTCCAGTTAATTGGTCCGATTGAATCAGTTGAACGCATGCAACAGCACAATTATATGACCTTGAATCAGCACAGCTTAGGATTCCCGTCCAGCCGAACACAGAAACGTTTCCACGTTACGGCTCGCCATCATCATCAGGTATTCTTGGTCACCAAAAAGTGCGGCCTCCCTAAGGAATGATTCCCATCAGACAGAGCACGTCCCAGGCCGCATTGCCATTGTGGAATGCAACCTGGCGCCTGTGAACCCGTCGCCAGCCACATAGTAGTAAAAGCGTAGGCAGATTCATGTCCCAATATGCCATACTCCAGACCCGCTTTGTGGCGGCGCGGGCACCAAACCCGCCATTAATGCAAGCGTCAAGCCAACAGGGCTTGCCTCAGGGTGTCAGGCGGCATAAAGGGCACATGGCAAATTCTAGGTATCTGGCGAGATTAATTGTCTCCGGCCCGGAGCAGCACCGGCCACCGGCACAAGGGCGCCGCCTGCATTATTAATTGTCTCCGGCCCGGAGCAGCACCGGCCACCGGCACAAGGGCGCCGCACTGCAATGCAGGCGGCATCAGCTGTGACGACTATTCAAAACCCATCGAAGAATGGCGATTTTAACCCGAGACTGCGGCCTCTGAGCTCCCGCGGAGACGAAGCAAGAAACAGGAATCATTCTGTACCATTCGAACAAGGATGGCGACTTTATGACGCCGTATTTTGCGAGAATTCCCCGAGGAAAATCGACGAGATGTGCGCGGCATTATATATGGAATCCAATAAAGATGGCGACTTTAAGAACATCAACTAATAAAAATATTAGGTAAAGTAACGGTCCCAATTCGTTTACTGTTGGGGTGAACAAACAACATCAGAAAAGTAGACCTAAATTTGATCAACTTTGCACGACAAGAAGGCTAAAGAAAAGGGCGAAGCAAGATGCAGGAAAATGGGAATGTGAAACTATCCCCAACTTGGCGGCGTCAGGACTAGTTAGTGCGGAGGATGACGACAACTCCATTGAGAAGTCGCAGGAGTACTAGCACATCGAAGCGGAAAGGGGGAAGAAACGTGCCGATCGAATCCAAGGAAAGCTCTACTCGGAAGAAAGCGTTGGCTGATAATAATCTCTCTGAAGAACGGAGCAGAGAAAACCACGAAGCAAGTTCCGTACCCATAGCATTTCGCAGCCGCACCCTCCACATAACTCGGAAGCAAGGCCAGGAACCAAAGAAAAACAATCACATTCGTCGCCTGCACACGCCCGAGCAAGATGGCGAGATGCAAGGGTATGATCCAACTACCAACATGTCAGTTGCCAGAAGCGATAAAAAAAAACTTTTTATTTTTATTTAATGCTGCAGCCAAGAAATATCAGAAAAGCGAAAGAAAGAACGAAAGAAACGAGCGCATACAAATCAAGAAATCGCGAGGCAACCAGGCGGTGAGGCAGGGAGCAGAGAGGTGGGGAGGGGG
>BCLH01000696.1:0-34842 GCA_001602315.1 Zoysia pacifica
GATTATCACAACTTATCACAACTTACATTATAATCTTTACTAAACATTTAAAACTCATAAGCGATTATATCTATAATTACCATAATCATTTTTTTATTTTGTACTAACACCCATAAGCTATAAATTGTACTAGTTTTTAGTACCTCTTACCCCTTTCTACCCCTATAATACATAATACTTAGATAAGTTGTTCCACCAAACACTTTTGACATAAAAATTAGATTACGAGGAAAAGTTGGATAAGTGATTTTTATGAATAATCTAAAGTATAAGCTAGTTTTTAAATAATCATGATCCCTATCAAAGGGGCTTAATGGCCCGGAATAATGTATATTAAGGGCTCTTAGATTATCAAAAGGAAAATGTCCAAGTGGCTCAAATGGACACGGAAACTTAAACACATAGTTGCTGTTTGGCAATGGAAAAAAATGAGGGATGGGCTTGAGAACGAGAATCAATTTTGAGCAAATGGAGAGCTAACATGTAACATGTTGGATGAATGAAGGATCTTAATTTTTACAATTAATTGTTCAATCCTGTTCCCGGCAAATAATATTTTTCTGTACCCAAATGCCACCATTACATGATCGATAATGGAAAACATACTTCAATAAATAGAGAAAATAAGTTTAATTAAAAAAATAGAATTTGCTTATTGGTCAGCCTATCTAGGTCCAATAGAATTCAACTAGGAGTATATTACTGCATAAAGCTGCTCGTTTTTAACACTTTAACTGAGTAGTGATGCTTTCTGTCGCTGAAATCAGATCCAGGCCAATGCACCGCTCGCACGTCCATGTGCGGGAATGTCGATATTTCTTTAACGTCGGATTTAGAACAGCACCTAGACAATCTCACCTCGAGAGACCCCGTCGGAGAAGAATCGTCTTAGGATGATCCGAGCTCGATCAGGCCAGCCGGATCGCCTCCAACATCATTGAGACAAAGAAAGAACAGCACGAGGATCGAGTAAAGAAATTAGAGTTTGGAAAAGAACAAAATGCAAAGGCAAATTATTTTGATCGATTGGGATTATCCTCAACCGGCCATGTGCCTCTGTCTTATAGAGGAGAGATGGTCTTATCTTGCAGAGCAACTAATCCCACGAGTTAAGAAAGAAATTAAAATAAATCAGCTAAAAACTTTCTTAAATCAGTATTACCAGAGTCTCTGGTAAAGTGCCAGACACTCCGGTGACCGGAGTCTCCGGTAAAGTGTCAGATGTTCCGTCGTGTAATTCTCTGAACCCGAAAGGGCTCACTGGACACTCTGCCAACGTGCTGGACACTCCGGTGGGCTGAGTGCCTGAACCCGAGAGGGTTTATCGGACACTCCGACAAAGTGTCGGACACTCAGGTGGGCTAAATGCTCGAACCCGAGAAGGCTTACCAGACACTCCGATGGGCTGAGTGCCCGAACCCGAGAAAGATTACCGAACACTCTGGTAACATGCCGAACACTCCCGTGGGTCGAGTGCTCGAACCAGAGAGGGCTTACCGGACACTTCGACAACATGCCGGATACTCCGGTGACCCTATGATTTTTAGGTGTCAACATATGCCTCCTGTTTTTTGGTGAAGTTCTTACACCATAAAATATTTAAGCACCCAAAAACATTTAAGGGCGATGGTTTTCTTGACTTATCGGCCATTGTATTCAATTTTGGCAACAATGTTCTTTACATCGGCCACTTTTCTCTTGCGCTTCTTGCCATACACTTGCATGATTCCTTTTTAAGTATCGATTGTTAAAGGCCCTAGGCAGTGATTCTTCGCAAACATCTTCCAATATGTATGCGTTTCCGGCGATGACTTTTACTATTCGGTATGGCCCTTCTCAACTAGGAGACCATTTTCTGAATTTGTTGTTTCTTGAGCCTACGGATAGAATAGTTTTCCAAACCAATTCGCCCACCTGAAAATTTTGACCTTCACCTTTTTAATGTAGGCTCTAGCAACTCTAGCATTGTCTCTCTCAATTTTTTTTCAAGGCCTTTAAACACTTTTCGGTGATTTTATCGATATTGTCTAGCATTAGAGTTCTATACTCATCGGTGGATAAATCATTTTGTTTGGCTAACCTTAGAGCTCCTAGATTTACTATAATGGATAAAACGGTCTCTTGTCCATACACAAGTTTATAGGGCGTTACCTTAGTTGCCCCATGTCTAGATATCCAATGAGCCCACAATGCTTCCGATAAGACTTCATGCCATCTCTTGGGATGGTCTTCTATCTTTTTCCTAATGAGTTTAATCAACATTTTGTTACTAGACTCGGCCTAACCATTATCTTGAGCATAATATAGAGATGAGTTGAGTATCCTAATTCCGTAAGATTCGGTAAACTCTTTAACATGACCGTACGTAAAAACAGTACCCTGGTCAGTAGTTAAAGTTTGAAGTATGCCAAATCTATAAATAATATGCTCGGTAAGGAACTCAATTACCTCTTTGTGTGTCATGCTTTTGAAAGCTACCGCTTCAGTCCATTTGATGAAGTAATCCGTCGCGACCAACATGAAACGATGTCCCTTCGAAGATGAAGGATGTATTTGCCCTATGAAGTCCAATCTCCATCCTCGAAATAGCTATGGTTTTATAATAGGGTTCATCGTAGCTGCGGGTGCCAATTGAATGTTTTCAAATTTTTGGCACTCTTCGCATCCTTTGTAGTAGCGGTAACAATCGGCAATCATGGTTGACCAATTGAATCCGACCCTCCTCAATAACCATTTCATCTTTGGAGCCGATTGATGCATAGCATAAATGCCCTCATAAACTTCTTCCATAGCTACTCTAGCCTCATCATCACCTAAATATTTCAAAAGCAAATCATCACTCGTTCGGCAATATAAGTCACCATCGATCAAAGTATACTTAAAAGCTACATGCCGAACCTTTCTATCTACACTTTGGGTTGGGCTACGAATGTATGAAATTATGAGTGACCTCCAATCAAACGATTCGGTACTATCACGGTTTGACGTGTTAGCGTCCGAACAGTCTATTTTCAACACCTTAAGCATCGGTTTCTTATTGACTGAAAATCTACCTTTACTAATATTGTAACGCGATGCTTGTTGAGCCAACTCATTGACCTCACTGTTTTGTAACCTAGGCACATGATATATGTTAAATTCATCAATTCTTCTAATGACGTCTAGGCATTTATTTAAGATAGCCTCCAATGGTCCGTCTAAGCATTGAAAATTTTCAAAAATTTATTGCACTACTAACAACAAATCACTGAAAGCCTCTACATGCTTAACTCCCATAGACTCCAACATCTCTAAACCGAACAACAATGCTTCATATTCGGCTTGATTATTGGTGCAATCATACTCTAATCGGTTTGAGAATTCAAAGTGTGCATCATGAGGAGATAATAAAACCACACCAACACCTTGACCCTCTTTACAAACTGATCCATCAAAATATAATTTTCAAAGGGCAAAAGTAACATAAGCAACATCTAGATCATGTTCTAAATCAATCCGATGTTCAACAATAAAATTAGTAACAATTTGGTCTTTTATAGATTTCAACGATTCATAAGCCAAATCATATTCAATCAATGCATAAGCCCATTTACCAAGCCTACCACTAGAAATCGGCCTATGCAACATATAGTTAATTACATCGGTTTGACAAGCAACCACACAAGTGCTAGATAGCAAATAATGTCTCAACTTGGTGCAAAACATAGTGCAAGCATGATATAAAGAAAAATATAGTTTTTCGATGAGAGTATACCTTGTTTCCGCATTCACCAATCATCGGCTCACATATGTGATCACGTACTCCTTTCCTTCGGCTTCTTGTGTCAAAACAGAACCAACTACATCATCTTTCGCCGCTATGTAAAGACGGAAAGAGACTCCTCCTTTACGCGCCCTAAGCACCGGTGGTGAAGACAAGTACTCTTTGATCTTCTCGAAAGCTTCTTGTTGTTTTGCTCCCCAGGTAAATTCGGCTTCATTCTTTAGCCGAACAATAGGAGTAAATGCATTAATCTTTTTCGACAAGTTGGAAATGAATCGCCTTAGGTAATTCACTTTTTCTAAGAAGCTTTGCAACTCTCTCTTACATGTAGGCGCTTGCACGTTTCTAATTGCTTCTATCTTCTTATTGCCCTTTTCATGAATTATGAAGTATAAAAACTTCTCGGCTGATACAACAAAAGCACATTTGAGCGGATTCATTTTCAAACCGAAACGATGCATTCGGTACAAGGCAAGTTGCAAATCGGCCAAGTGAGAATCTAAAGCGACCGATTTGATCACCACATCATCTATGTAAACCTCCATGATAACACCAAGTAAATCATGAAAGATAAAGTTCATGGCTCTTTGATATGTGGCACCCGCATTCTTTAATTAAAAAGTCATAACAATCCACTCAAACAATCCTACAAAACCGAGACATCTAAAACCAGTTTTAGACATATCCTCTTCGACCATAAAGATTTGGTTATATCCTGCATTACCATCAAAAAAGCTAATAACTCTATGACCGAAAGCATCATTATTCAACATATTAGCTATGGGCATAGGATATTCATCTTTAAGAGTGGCTCTATTTAAATTTCTGAAATCAATGCAAACTCTAATCTTACCGGTGTTCTTCTTTTTCACCGGTACGATGTTGGATATCCACTCCGCATACCTGCAAGGTCTTATGAATTTCGCATCAAGTCATCAGTTAATTTTTTCTTTAATCCGATCATGCATATTCGGGTTAAACCACCTCATTGGTTGCTTAAAAGGTCTAAAACTAGATGTTTTCGGAAGCTGATGTTCAACTAACTCGCGGCTCAACCCAGACATTTCATTATAAAACCATGCAAAACAGTCCATATATTCCTTTAGTAAACCGATTAACTGCACCTAATAATCAGCTTTCAGATTTTTATTTATATAAGTTGATCTCAGATTATCATCGCTGCCAAGGTTCACCTCCTCAAGAGGATCGGCCGATGTGAATCTTTGTCCTAACTTATCCATATCTTTCATTTCCTCGATAGCTTCGCACATATCGTTCATATTGGACCGATAGTGTTCCACTCTTTTTTGCAATCAATCAAGATTAGAATCTATTAAATCACATTATATGGTTGAGCCGATTCTCCATCGGCTTTAATGCCCCGCAATCGCAACACCACTTCTCCTCTGGTTATCAACCGTACGCACATGATTGACCTCGCTAAGAAGGCTAATCCCTGTCTGCGAATCAAAAAACACAAGTAAGAACAAGGAAGAACACAACTTACTTGCGAAATCTGGATTGAATCACGAAGTTAGATAACCAACAAGCAGTCAAACGGCGAAACTGTATGGAAACAGGAGAAAACTAATCAAAACATATCTCTAATGATGGCGGCTACTGAATTTATAGAGTTTAGATCGACCGTAGGGGCAAACCCTAATACTAATAGGCCTAGAAAAGATACACGGTCCAAAGGCCAAAAAATAGTGTTGTAGCAATCAGGCAGTTTCTGAATGTCATATTGTTTTAATGATTACTGCTGATTTCGATCGAATTTGGATATGAGGCCGGTTCCGTTGGAAAGGTTATCTTGTTAGCTTTCCAATCATATTTAGAACGTACAAAACGGAGCTCGTATAAGGCCGAGGCATCTGTTTTAGTGCAGGCTGCTCTAGGAGCCCGAGTCAGACTCGAACCAAGTTGTTTGGATCTTGTTCGGGGTCAAACGTGCATTTCTGATCTTGAGCATCTCTAAGTCCTTTTTTATACTTTGTTTGACTCTCTCCAATATTCCTAATCATAATAAACTTATTAGTTAGCAATCTATTCTCAAAGGATGGAAGACATATGTTTTGAAACGAGCTCACCTCTGATCTCAACTGTCGTGGGTGAGTTTCATCAATACTACTTTGAGGACTCTTGTATGTATCTAAAGAAGTGATGTCCTTATCATCCTTCTCTTCTTGTTTTAGAGTCCTCCTTAACTCAAGTTCATTGTCTGGACCTCGACTCCACCATGCCCTGGAACCTGCATGAAAAAGTAGAGGCCACGGGGGTATTTGAACGCAATCATTTGGTGGCTCAAAGATCGTTATAATCTCATCAGGCTTTACATTGATGGGTACAAAACCATCTCTAGTAACGTCAAAAAAATCATAATCCATCAAGTCTAACCTGGTCAAGCACTTGATGGCGTCATGCAGCAAAGAAGATTCGGCCATAGCAACACAAGCCGATGCATTCGCATGAACCACCTCTACATCATCACTAATTCATTGTATCAAGAATTGGTGTAAGGTAGAAGAAACACATCTATTGGTATAAATCCAATCACACTATAAGATCAAGCTATAACTATCACGCACATCGGCAACAAAAAAAGCGGTAGCCATGGTCTTGCTTCCAATGGTGAATTTCATAGAAGCGACCCCCCTTAGCCTCAATAGGGTCTCCTCCTCTCACACCGTTCAAAGTCATGTTGGTTCGGATGAGCTCATCATTGTCCTTATCTAGCTTCTTAAACAAAAAATACGACATTAGATTAACAATAGCACCGCCATCCATGAGCATGCGAGAGATCGGTGAACCATTAATATGACCTCTCACATAGAGAGATTTCAAATGGTTCTCCGATTCCTCGGGCTTTTTAAAGATAGCACTTTTTGACCCAAAGTTGAATTGTGCCATGACTTCTTCTTCTTCTATAAGCGAGTAATCGGAAAGGGATAAGAAAATGGTGTTAATGTCTATACCTTCCTGAGGCGGTGTAGGCTCGTAGTCTAAGAGGTCATCATCATCGAACTTGGACATATCGATGTCTTCTGTGGGCGAGGGCGCTGTGGAGTCCTCTCCCAAGACGACGTCAACCAAACCAAGTGGCTTTGGAGTAGCCTCCGCTTCCTCCGTTACCGGTGGAGTTGGGGTCTTAGGCACCTTAACCCTCCACTGCTTACTTTGAGGGACCATCGGCTTGATCTCGTTGAAGACCTCGTCCCTCCTTTTCTCCGCCTCCTCTTCTCATATTTTTCGGAGGCGCAGACTTTGGAGCTTCCTCTTTTGTGTGTGGGTCAAGCCAGATGGACACCACCTCAGTTGCGTGTACTTGGAGGAGCTCTTGCTGCTGCTAGCTTCGTGGTCATGGGAAACCTTTTCGACCAGATCATCCAAAGTGATCGGTCCCGTGAAAACTCCCTTGATTTTGACATCAGTTGTGTTGATTTTCAGTCACCTCCAGATGCACTCTCTTGATGAACAACGGCGGAGGGAGCAGTTCATTACCTTGCTTTGGGCGCCATTCTTGCTTAGGCACGGTGGTGGAGCTTCCTCTCTGAACCTTGATCGGTCGAGAATCTGTTGGATCCGGGATAGGGTTGGAGAGCCTTGCGAAGACGTCCCCTCTTGGTTTGTTCCACCCTGGATGAAATGACAGGTATGACATTAGAACGGGCCTTGGCGGCATAGGCATCAGTGGCACGTGCATCTACGGTCCCATGTATAGATGCCACACCAAAAACAGTGAGCAACGCATAGGATAGAATCATGACGGCGGCACTCCGAAGCCATGTGGAGGAAAAGGAGGGAGAGACCCGTGCACATTTATGGAGGGCCTCATCTCCTTCCTAGGTGGACTGCCTCCCCTAGACGGTGATCTTGATCGCTTTATAGACCGATTATTTGAATCGGTATTTTTATATTTGTACTTAGCCATGAGCCGGTCGAAGGCGCTTTTAGGCCCCATCTTCCGATCCATGGCTTTACCTTGATTCACCTTCCACCTGCCCACTTTGGGATTCTTCAGTTTGATCATCTTGGACTGTGGAACTTGCCCCCCGGGTCTAGAGTCTTGGATGGTGACTTTTAGAGACTCTTGGATGGTGCAATATTGAGCTCCAGACAATTTCAGGTAGTCGGACTAGTCCGCTGCCTCAGACAAGTCCGCTGCATGGCAGACCACGTTGAACAAGTTCAATCAATTTTGATCAATCAACCTCACATTCCAATCTAATTCTGTACTCTATGCCAGTTGTCAACATGTCAGGTGAAGGCAGTTCTCGTCGTGTGGTCAGGAAAGTTGGTACTGAGAAGACAAAGGTTCATCTTCCGGTTGTTGATCATGATGACATTCAAGAGGAGCCTCAAACCATCAACATAGTGCTAGCAAAACTTTTGGATCATGGTAGAGGCAGAGAAGGTGTGGACTATATGAGGAATGCTTCGACAGCTGTGATTAGGAGAGGAGAGAACTGCTATGATGAGGACAAGCAACGCCTTGATACAAGATTCTGAAGTTATTTTTATACAGATTACTACTGCTCCGTGTACTTGAAGGTGAAGAATCCAATGACTGACATGGAGTGGGTTGATTGGGAGTATATGACTAGGAAGAACAATTCTGTGTTCAATGAAGTGATTGAGGCTTGCACTTATCATGGAATCAAGAATATCTTGGAATTTTAGTACTCATGAAACAAAGCAGTGATAGCTCAGTTCTATGCCACTTTATTATCATCAGGAAGGAGAGGGTAAGATTTTTTTAAATGACAGGGTCAGAACAGTATTCAGTGACAGTGCAACGGTTTGCCAACATCATCAAGTTCCGCAGTGGTTTCTCTTGTCCAACACGGATTCACGATGAGCTAGTACTTGATGTTAATGAGATGGACTTCATGTATGACACCTCCTCTCACTTCTCTCTGCCAAACACTACTGGGTTTCTTCCCTTCTATAAGGTAATGCATCGTATTCTAAAGAAGACTTTGGCTCCTAAAGAAGGCGATGCTTCTAATCTTCATGGTCATAGAAGGAATGTCCTCAAGTGATTGTCAGGTCAAGAGAAGTTCAACACTTTTGACTTCATGTTCTCGGAGATTCTTGACATTGCACAAAACTCAAATAGGGCGTGCGCTTATGCCCATTATATTATGTGCATGATCGAGAAGATCACTGGCAAAGTGTTTGAGAAGGAGGAGTCACACAAGAAACTTCAACCTCAAGTACCGGTTGTTGTTACACGAGCTCCACCTTCTACTCGTCCAGCTACTAGGAGGGCTCCTGCCAGTTCACCTCCATCATCCTCTCGTGGTAGAGGCAGTTTGTTCAAGATTCTCAAGGGTTTCTTCAAAATCTGTCAGAACATGGATGCTCGTGCTTACAAAGAAAGGGTTGCTCGAAAGAAAAACACTAGAGCTACTAACGAATGGCAACGCCAGCAGGGGATTCCTCGTTCACCAGACAGCTCAGATATTGAAGAAGAAGCTTCTCCCACTTATGACCCGTTTGCAGATCTTACTCATGAGGAGCTTGCATACTTTGGACAGCAGCCAGATGAGGACTTTGAGAAGACAGCCAGTGATGATGATGCCGAGGAGTAACTACCACTATCTCTCTCTTTTTCTTTCTTTTTTGGTGTATTGATGCCAAAGGGGGAGAAATAGAGAAGCTCCTATCTATCTACTCATACTTTATTTATCTTTGGTGTGAACTATTTGGACTTGTGTGCTTTTAAAACTTGGTTTATAATATTTCATACTCCATGACATTTGCTTATGTGATGATGTGGTAACTATGTGCTTTTATCTATCTCATTGCATATTTCTTTTCGTTAAAAGTTAGAAATTCGTATAAGCTTCTATCGTCATCTTAGTATGTGTTGATGTACATAGATTTAGGGGAACCTTATATGTAATGATCAGGTTTTCTTATCTTTCGATAAGACCCGATATTATGTGCTTTCGCCAATCCTAGGAGGTTGGCAAACATGTTTATCACAAGTGAGCAATCAAGAAACTATAACAGAGTGAATAATAAGGATAAGATAAATTAGTTCAATGAGATCATCTATAAAACTTACTGAACTTCTCGAAGTGGAACAAGACTACCGAGAATCCAAGAGCTGTAACAGCAGCGGGAACAACGGGCGAGAGCAAACACCAAGACGAACCACTTCCTTCATAGGCAACTCGAGTGCAATAGCGAACCTCAAACCACGACTGGAAAGCAGACGAGAATGATCTTCTAGCTGACCTCTGAAAAAGAAGGGCATGAAACGCCGTGAGTACATGAATACTCAGCAAACCGCGCGCTACCTAGCAACAATGTGTGCATGCAAAGGATAGATTCAAGTGATGAAAGCTGGCTCAAGTGCTAAATGCAAGTTTAAAAAAATTTTATGTTAAAGATGCAAGAAGTTTTATTTTTAAACAGTCCAATTTTATTATCTTGCCCCGCAGGGATCTCTATTATCCTGAATGGGGGTTCATTTTAAATGCTGGTGATTACACCCGGCCACAGCTCAAAGGCCGGAGTCCAAAACATTTTGAAATAGAGGTAGAGGGAAGAAAACAAAACTACTCAACGAGGAGCACAACTCAGAGGGGTTTCCTTCAAAAAGGACGTGGCAATGCGCATTGACTGTAACTCTGTAAAGTTTATGCACCTGGACCTATGAGAAGTGCCATCAGAAACTACTGCCGTAGTCCCAACGAACACACAAGACCCATCCATAAGCTTTAACTGACGTTATCCGTCCTTCAGGATAGGGATCCTAAGTGCCTACACAATCGGGTTCTGAAGCTATGAAGAGCCTACCACTGATCAAGTGAGGTATCTCGATCTTATGTGGAGAATTATAGCTCTACACCACACTAACACGTCACTACCAACCCACGGGTAAACAACCAATCTCGGCAAGTTTCGAGATTAAGCCATTGCCGATGTAGGGTAACGTGGTGTGCATGGTTGTCAACTGAGCGTACAAGGCTCGAAGGACTCGATCTTTAATTGTTGGGGTAGGTTATCTCTCTAACCTCAACTCTAACAACCAACAAACCTCTCGAAAGGTCCAAAATCCAGAACCCCGCGTGTACCCGCAACAGGTACGAACATAGAGACTTTCTAAGAGTCCCCCAGCACCTCATACTCCAGCCTGCCCCCACTAAATAGTTTGTACAGAGTTATTTGCAAAATTCACACATTTGAATCACAGTTCCAAAAGCAGTTAACACAAATTCCATTTTATAGTGATAAGGTGTGAAGTATTGTAAATAGATGCAACTAAGCGTGGCTAAGAATAAAAGTAAGGCAATAATACTAAAGCAGTCCTAGGGCTCATAATATGTGGAACGATAAATAGGCACGGTTTAGGAATGTTGCTAGCATATTTTAAAACAGTTGGCATGCAAATTATGGTTTCAAACAAAACGTGCAGTTTAAAAGCTAGGATCAAAATTTGTCAAAGAGCGCGGCTTGCCTTGTGAGTCGAGATCTAATCCAAGATCTAGGTCCTCGTGCAGAACGGTCTTCAGGAACTTAGCAACACCTCCAGCTAGACAAACGGCACAAAAAACGAGTGAGAAACTGAAAAAGACGACAAAACAACCACAAGAAGGGACTCTACGAATGAATACACGGATCAGACATAAACTAGATCAAAGACACGGACTGGGCTGAACGCGTGAGATTCAGGGTCCCAACATGGTAGACGGCACGTGTTCAGGGCTCCGGTCACATGTTGGCCCGAACAGGAAAGATCGAAGGCACATACACAGTCACAGCCTCGTGACCATAAGCTGGGTCACAGCTGAACTGTGGATGTGTGTCCAAGGGCTTGGACACGGTGCCTGCCACGTGACTCACGGGATGGTCACCGGCTGCACGACTAGAGAACGAATTGGACACCACACGAGCTACAGATCGACCTAACCAACAGAAAAGAAAACAAAAGGACAGAAGTGCTCACCAAAACTTGAGGCAAGGTCGAAGCAAGACCATAGGGATGATGACCGAAGGCGAAAGTGGCACCGGAACACGACATGACCGAACAACCCCAAACTTGGGTTCGGTCACAGCCGACTCAGCTGACCTTGTCCGAGAGCGGGAACAATCCCTGCACATAACGGTAAATTTAGATTTCAGCACCAACTCGCAGCCACAAGTTACAAACCTTGCTAAGCGATTGAAAAGGCGCAGGGACAAGAGAACATAACTCACCACAGCTTGGTTCAACAAAGAGCCGGCGTCGTCGATGGCACGGGAAACTCTCCGACGAGACGATCGGTGAGTTGACCCTAGGAACGACGACGTGGACAGTTGAACCTGCACTCGAAGTGGTGGCTCAATGCAAAACCGATCAAGGAAGAAGACGGAGAAGTCAGCACCCACAGATTGAAACGAAACAATAAGAAACTAAACAGAGAGATAAAGATGCTCACCGAGACTTGAGCAAGAGCCAAAGGGAAACTGTGAGAATACAGGTTGAGATGAAGACGACGTAGTTCAGATCCTAGGCACCCGAACACGAAGAAGGGCGGGGATTCACCGATCTGAAACAAACGCTAACCATGGCTTATTCTCAAGACAGCAGACCAACAAGACACGAAAATGAAGACAGAGAACATGGTCTCACCAAAGAAACGGCAGCGGTGTGACAACGACAACGGTGACATCTCCACCTCGACGATTGCACCACTTGTTTGGCAACCAAGACGTGTTCATGCTCCGACGATTGGGTTTTCCTGACATAGATAGAGTTCAAGGCTCAAACGACGGAAACGATAAACAAGGAATGACAAGAATGGAAGAAGCTCACCGAAGACGACCGAGCAGCTGAAGGAGGCAGAACCGACGGCACCAATCGGATTCGTGATGACCGAAGAGCTCGTTGTCCTGCTGCACCAAAGCTTTGGCATCACTGAAACAATCACCACCGCCCAACAAACATGGCAACAAGGAGTAGTCAACACATAACGGGACAACAACAAACCTGTGAATGAACATGCAAGGGGGGTAAACAGATTCTCACCGAGAGACGAAGTCGACACAGATCGGTCAGAAACGACGTGTGGCCATGACTGCAGAGCAGACGACGCATGGGACGATGACAATGATGGCACTGGACGGAGCAGGAATGGAGACGTAGCTCGAGGAAGATGACATGAGGACGAGACGACGTCGGCACAGCCTGATGAGCACAACGGTGGCACGAGGTCAACGAGCAGCCTAACAGGAACAATGAAGCCAGAGACGTAGGAGGACAAGGTCGGCAATGCCCGGGACGCAGCACAGAGGCGACGTGAGATGAGCACAATCGAGGACGAGGTCGAGGATGACGAAGCGAACGATGACAGGGTCGGCTCAGACGAGGCCGATGCGGATGAAGAGGGTCGACGAGGAGGGCGAACTGGACGAAGACGGCGGGTCGACAGACGGGAACGGCTGCTGGTTCGACGAAGATGGCGCAAGGTCGATGAGGCGAGGACGAAGCCGCACGAAACGAACGGACCTCATGGTGACGAACGGCTCTTCCAGCAGCCTCCTGAACCCTGCTCCAAAGAACAACGAAGTAAAACCATCGAGATCGGCAAGGGACTGAGGTAGAGGCGCAGGGAAACTCACCAACGGCTCGAAGCGATGAAGCCGGCGTTGAGTCGGACAAGCGGACATGATGCGGACGACTACGATCGAGGTCGAACCGAACGCAAACGGGGACGACGCGGCTCGAAGATGCGCGTCGGGGCTCAATGAGGATGAGTGGTACCGGGGCTCGACGAGGATGCCGGGATGACGCGAAGTCGACGGTGAACAGCACGCAGAGCAGATCGACTGGGACGGCACGCATCAAGGGCAAGGACGGCAGACGAGGTCGCAGCTCGGTGAGGATGGATCGATGAGGATGGTGGGCGACGTGGACGGCAAACATCACAGGGACAGCGCGGCGTCGACGGCCTGCAGGACGGCGCGGCCAGAGACGGGAGGGGCGCGTGGGCGCAGGAGGGCGCGTACGGTGGCTAGGGGTGCGAGTAGGGGCGCGCGCGAGGGAGGCTGAAATCGAGCAGGGGCGGCTAGGGTTGGGTGGAGTATTTAGGTGTTGCTGTGGTAGGTGGGGAAGATGGAGAACCGTCCGATCGAAGGGAGATCAACGGCTAGGAATCAACGCGAGATGAGCAGGCCAAGTGGGCCAGTGAGGAGAAGGGAATCTAGCCCAACGCAAAAATACGGGCTATTAAATTATATGTTCTTTAACTTGTAATCCATTGACTATCATTGTAGCTTCTCATTGGTTGTCATCAATTCACTCAAAAAGGGGCAGATTGAAAGTACATCTAGGATCTTTTGTGGATTTTAAAATGAATTGTGACAAACAATGGAAGCATTTGATGGCATTTTGTGAGTATGTGTAAGTTTATGGACCTTTATCGAACCTGAAAAAGGAAAAGAGAATCGTTGGCTCCTCGGCTCCAGATTTTATTGTGTTTATTTTTCTTGAGTCAAAGGACCACCGTATTATCAAGGGGGGTTCAGCATTTTTTGTTTTGAAAATGGTTAAGTGCTCAAACTTTTTCATTCCATCGTTATCTTAATCATCTTAGTTTGGTTACTGGTTTTGGACTTGTTCGGGAACGGACTTATCCGCCCAGTGGTCGGACTCTAGAGAGGGAGCACATAGCTCACTCCGGACTTATCCGGGTGTCCAAACTTGTTAGGCACTGGACAAATCTGGGCCGAGCTGCAGACTCCAGAGCGCTGTTCACTTCGGCAGAGCTGGACTAGTCCGCCCCTCTGGACTAGTCCGTCAAGGCCCGCGGACTCCAAAGAAGAAGCACCCGTTACTCTCCGGACTTGTCCAAACCTTCAAACTTGTCCGCCAGTGGACTTGTCCGGTGGGTGAGCGGACTCTAGAGCGGTTACATAGCGGCCTGACCGGACTTGTCCGCTCGATCGGACTACCATGCCCTTTGCGGACTCCAGAGAGATGACTATGTTACCGTCCCCCACGTCTTAGGGTTACTAAAAGCTTACACATCTTTTCAAATCACGCCCTAAGACCCTTTGAGATCTATCTCTCCTCCTCCGCTCATTCTTCATTGAATCCCCTAAGGTTTTGATTGAAGGAAGAGGTGATTGTGAGTCCTTCACCACTCGTTTCGATTTGATCACTTATCTTATTATTGCAGGACTTGCAGGGCCTATTACTCTTGGTGATTCGTCTGCTAGGCATCTAGGTGTCGCCCGAAATCTATCAAGACGATTGTGGTGAGATCCGAGAGGTTTGTATCACCCCTTATCGATCTAGTGAAAACTAAATTGATCTTTATGGTCACTTGGAGAGGTTTAGAGTTGAGTGCAACTCGGTCCTTTGTGGACTCCTCAACGGAGACGTAGGCTTCTATGTGAAGCTGAATTTTGGTCAAAAATCCCTATGTCTCTTGTCTCCGTTTGTTTTTGTGGTTGATCTATTTCCGCTGCGATTAGCGGACTTATCCGCTATCGGATAAGTTTGACTGACCGGACTAGTCCGCCCTCTGTTTTAGTGATCAAATTGTTTTTAAGTCTCGATTTTCAGGTCATTGCCTATTCACCCCCCTTTAGGCAACTTTCAAACAGTTGCAAAATTACCCCTGTTTTGAGTATTAATTCTAAAAATGGACTTTTTTTTTATAATTTTGCAAGAATAGACCTTTTTTTGAAACCCAATACTCCATTTGCCCCTGTTTGGTAATGCCGTTAAGTGCAGTCTCATTAAAGAATTAAAAATAAAAACAAATCAATTGGAAAATAGGAAAAAGATGGAAGTTCCCTTATGTTTTATTCCCCTCATCGCACATATAAGTACATAAGGAAAATAAGAGTAATTTTGCAAATGATATTTTGGGTCTTTTTCATAAAATTTAACACCGTTTAGAGCACATAACGAAATAAGGGCAACTCATTACTTCAGATTTAAAAAGCAGGTCCATTCTTACAATTTTTTTTAAAAAAGATCCATTTTCATAATTAGCACTCAAAATAGGGGCAGTATTGCAATTGTCCCATTCTTAAATTGTTGTTGCTGTTACTTCTTAACATCACTGGCTATTCATCTTATATTTGAAAAAAATATAATATACTTTGTTATAACTTTTCATCAATAAAGTCATTTGTAACACGACTTATAAATTTATACATTTAAATTATTATTTTTTAAGTAAGATGAATGGTCAAATAAACATTAAAAATTAACAACAATAATAATTAAAAAAAGTAGAGTGATACGCTGTCGACCATACATAAAAAAAAGTAGAAGTGAAAATTAATCACAGTACGATTACTCTCCAAACCTTTTTAAGTAAATATATTCTAAAATTAACCTTAGTAGCACCTATTTACCCTCTATTTGACCGTCCAGTATCCCTTTGGTACTAGGCAGATCCAGCTGAGCCTGGCACCGCAACCCTGCCTTCAAGCTTATTTGCAATTAATGCACCAGTCAGCTCCTCTCAAGATCTTTCTAAGGCACCGTACAAGAAATTTTATACGATTTTCGTAAAATTTTTACAAAAATCAAAACTCTTTTGGAACTAAGAATTTCACAGGTATATTATAGAAATTTTAAAGAAATCAGTTCAAGTTCATAGGAAAACGCTAAAAACTAAAAAAAATTCACATTCTAAAAGAGGTTTTAATGAAATTTCAGTGGAAAAAAATGCGGAAATATGATTTTCTCTCCGTTTCAAACGGGATCTAAGTCCTCTTTTGTTTGAAACAAGGAAAACATTTTTGTTTTCTATGTTTCTCTATGAAAGTAAAGTAATTCACGTAAAATTCATATACGATGTCAGAAATCCAACATTTCAAAAGGGCCCTAAATAATGGTGTCAGTCAAGTTGTTACGGATTTCGTGACCAATTACACTTGGTGGTCGAGAAAGATGACTTCCTTGAAGTCCTGTCTCATGGATATATTTGGCGATTTATATAGAGTCGTACTCACCCTGCCTCTAATAATTTTACATCTGGATTTGGTCAAATACCTATTTGACTAATAAATTTTATAAATTTTAATAGGAGTAATCTAAAAAAATTATAATGGATATAAAAATAAAGTCTTACCCCACCTTCGGAAATGTTAACATTTCTAGAATTGGTCAATAGTTTTAACTTTGACCATCAATATATGAAAATTTATGATGTTTGATAAAGTAGAAGTGAAGTACTCCCTTCGATTTTATAATATTGACATTATTAATTTTTAACATCAATTTTGATCATTTATTTTATTAAAAAAATTAATAAATATAATATATTTTATTATAATTTATTTTATCATAAATGATATTTGAAATCTTACTAATAATTTTATATATTTTAATAATTTTGTAATAAAATAAATAATTAAAAATTGATATTAAAAATGAACCGTGTTAATGCTTTATGACGAGATAAAGTAAAAAAATTGTAGTAAAGATTTAAGGGTGGGAGAAAGTCCATGTTTATTATCATTATAACGGTTCGAGAAAAACTCAACTGACCTCGAGATTTACAATCAAGTTGCGCACAGCAAACCCGATCACTGGACCCACCAGCCAGCCACACGGGGCATGAGCGGGGGGCACGCTTCGCGTCCCGCTTGCTCGCCCTTCCGTGCACCTCCTGGCTACCGACGGCGACCGCCGCCCCACGCCCCCTCTCCGCTTCCGCCTCCACCGTCACTGAGCCGTCGTAGATCCGGGTTTCGTTCTCCAGGTAAAGCCTAACTCAATTCTGCCCGTCCCTACTCCGACCCAAATCCGTACCCGATCACCTCGAGCCGGGCAGATTCGGATCCGCCTCGGCGTGATGGATCCCCAAGAACCGGCCGCGCCGGCGCCGAGTCAGGAAGCGGCGGCTCCTTTGGAAGAAGAGAGGACTCCTTCCGAAACGGTAGAGAGGGAGGGAGGCCAGGCGAGCGGGGCTGAGGCGGAGGAGCTCGCGCGGCAGGTCATGGAGCTCGGTCTCCAGAATGAGTACCTCAGGTCCCAGTTCGTCGGCGCCCATCTGGCAGGTGGTGCGGACGAGGGCTCGGAGCTCGTGAGGGGCCTCAAGGAGCAGGTCAAGCGGCTGAGCAGGGAGGTGCAGGAGCAGCGGCAGACGCGGGAGGCGGCGGAGAGGGCCCTGGAGCACGTCAACGTGTCTTACGCCGAGGCCGACAGCAAGATCCAGGAGCTCACCGCCAAGCTTGCTGAAGGTTAGCCGCTACTGCTCCGGGATCCTCCTTTTTTGATGCCACATTGCTGGACGACAACAATAGTGAGCCTGAAATCGTTACAGATCTGTTTCAATGTTACTTCTCGCTGCTGTGACTTGAACAGAAGTTTGATTGCCCTTTTACTGTATTTAAGCTTGTTGCACAATCAGAAGAAAACTTTCATTTTTCAATCGGCCCCATTAAATCAGGACTGTGGTAGCTTAGTTTTATTAGACGAAACCTTGTTGCTCATTACAATGTTCTATACAATCTGGTCCATCTGCTGCATATTTTTTCCAAGATTGTAATTCATCATTAGTTATATGCTTGTAGCTCAACAAAAAATAGAAAAAGAAATAAAAGAACGTGATGAGAAATACGTTGAGCTGGACACCAAGTTCCAGAGGCTTCACAAGCGTGCGAAGCAACGCATACAAGATATACAGAAGGTAATCAATGACACGCTTGAGTTACCTATTACCTATCTGTAAATAAACTTTAGTCTAGGTGAATAATTATTCACTTAACGCCGTAATTTTTGCCCTAAGAATGGAATTCTTGCCCCATATCAATATATTAGTGCTACACAATTAACATTAATTCTGGCAAAATAAGCAGCATTTAATCTTTAGTATTTATCTTGGCATTTACAGGAGAAAGATGACCTGGAGGCTCGGTTTAATGAAATTAACCAAAAGGCTGAACAGGCTACTTCCTTGCAAGTAGCAGCGCAGCAAGACCTGGAGCGTGCTCGTCAGCAAGCTAGCGAGGCTTTACGGTCGATGGATGCTGAAAGGCAGCAATTGCGGACAGTTAACAACAAGTAAGTGATAACATTTGTGGTGATGTGACTAGCTGGTCTTGTTATATGATCGAAACTGTTCTCAGGTTTCAGGTATCTGTCCTATGTTTATATCTGTTGTTTCATTGTTAACTGTTGCATCGTGTAAATACCATTTACAATCATATCCAACATTTTAATTGGACATAATCTACATCATAAAGTGAATGCAAACCATGTGTAGGTTGAGGGCTAACCTCGATGAGACACGTCTTGCCTTGGAGGCAAGAAACAATTCCCTTGAGAAGTTGCAACAATCGATGCTTGAAAAAGAGCAGGTATGTAAATATGGTGATCTGTGTCAATTTTCGTTATTGGATGATAAAAAAGGTAGAGTTCCATGGTCCATATTTTGATTGGGAAAAAGATAAAAGAGTCACAGGACACAGTTATAATTCTAAAAAAAATCTGGCTTTAAGCCAGTAAGGGTCATGATCTTCTTCTGGCTGATGCTTGAAGGTGGCAGGGGGAGGTAGGTCTAGCAGTAAGGAAATATCAATTGAGCGAACTAATTGGTAACTGCATGTTTCTTATTTTCTAGATGTTGGTCTCGACATGTCTAAGCTGAAATAAGCATGTAGGAATGTAAGTGATTGCTGCCCGCTGCAACAATCTGATATATTTGTTGCTTGTATAATAAAATATTGATGTATATGTGAGATGTAGCAGTCAGCTAAAATGATCTCACTTGTAGTTAAAACTGCGAAATAATTATAACAACCTTCTATTTTATCATCAGCAAATTTACCATGTACCATATGAGTATATGTATGAGCTAATGAGTCCAAATATGGGACTGGTGTAATTCATATATAGATGCTAGAGAAAATTCAAGGATTACTGCAAGTTGCTGAAGATAAGAGGGCGGCAATCAGTTCAGAGCTCACTGCTAAACATCAAAAGGTATGAGGAACGTTCGTGACTTGAAGTTTGTAAGCATATTCTTTTATTTTGAAAAAAGTTAACCTGACTCCTTTTTTTTCCCTTAGCAATTAGAAAGCTTGCAAGCACAGCTTGCTGAAATTTCTACTGAAAGGACCAAGGCATCTGAAACGATTCAGTCTCTACAAGTAAGGAGAATGACTTCCAGAAATGACATCATTATATCAAGAAAATATATTTCTATTTAATCAAAGATTTGTTTGGTTTTTAGCAAAATGCTTTTCAACATTAACATTTATTATTTTGCTTAAAATAGTAATAGCTGAAGTGTATTGATCGCATTACTCTGGCAATAGATGTTTCCATCAAAATAAAAATTCTAAATTGTCTGAAATTGTCATATCATTATATTTCCCAGGTGGTGCTAACAGAGAAAGATTCTGAAATAGCTGAAATTGAAGCAGCATCAACAGGTGAAGCGGCACGGCTTAGAGCCTCCCTTGAGGAGGTTAAAGGGGAGCTTGCTCATATAAAGGATCAACATGTACGGTTCTCTATTTTGTGCTGATAAATGCATTATTGTTGAATATTGAACCAACTGTGCTCTAGATACGAAAAATGGTAGACATATGAACAACTGTATACTATTGCTTAGTTATGAAAACATTAGTCTGAGTATCATGTATCTAGTTAAAGAAATCATTGTAGCTGAGGTCACAAAAAAAATGCGACACAACATATGAAGAATTACAGTTGCAAATTTGTTATAGAAAATTCCATTTAGTGCCAAATGGTCATAATGTATGCTGGTACAAATAGTTAGAAGAATTTTTCAGAAAGGACTAGGCTAAATCTGCATTTCTCTTTTATATGTTTTTGCACTGCAGAAAAGATTTAGCTTTAATCCTTGCATATATGTACTTGTGCAAATTATAAATGCATATATCGTTTGGGAAAAATTTGTGCTTGTATGAATTTACCATGTGAATGTTTGTTGTGTTACATGTGACCTTATTTCTCGCATGCCCTGCTTTATTCAGTTCATGTTCTGTATTTTGAGTTGCCACATGAGTACTTAATTTGCATTGGTATCACTTGATTTGAGACGTGACTGATTGATGAAGGTGTTAGTATTCTTCCACAGCACTGGGATACTTTAGCTGTTAATAGAGCCTACTGTGGGCCTGCAGATCTTTTATTGTGTATTGGAGGCACTACCTTAAACCGTCTAACTTGATAATACTCAGGAAAAAGAAAAGCAAAGCTGGGAAGCTGCTCACGAATCTCTTAGGTCAAAACTGGAAGACTCAGAAAGTGCATGCCTAAGATCTGAGATAGAATTTGCCGAAGTTAAAAGTAAGTTTGCCTGACATTGTTTTTATTATTTTGGAGCAACAGCAGGACAACTGTATTTGGATATTCTGCAGGTCAGTTGGAGTTAGAGATGTCCACACAGAATCAATTGTTACAGACCAAAGATTCTGACCTAATGGCTGCAAAAGATGAGGTATGTTGTTGTAATTTGCTTAAAGCTTATTCTGAAACAAGGGAATTTTATCCTGCTATCTTTACTACAAGCTTTGTATTAGGCAACCCACTCGTAATTTCCAGTATTATGACACAATAATCATGTGCTCATAGTAGCTTATTGTTACACACGTCTTTGCACAATGGCATGTTCATTGTATTCCCTGGGAATTAATGTGAATATCTTCTTCTTTTTTTTTGGGTGGAGGGGGGGGGGGGGTGTTCAGCATGAGCAAGTGTTACAGGCCGCCTAGTTGTAAATCTCGATTTCGTAAAAAATTGTATATGGAAATATGTCATTCCTGAACTTGTTGATGCAAAAGTTCAAACTCATTAAGATTTTCAAATATTGCAGATCAGTCGATTGGAAAGTGAATTTTCTGCATACAGGGTCCGGGCACATGCACTTCTGCAAAAGAAGGATGCAGAGTTGAATGCAGTGAAAAATTCAGATTTGATTAAAGCACACGAAGAGGCAATAAGGGTATGCCATCCTTTTCTCTGGATATCTGATGTAGCTAAAGAATTGAACTGGCATTATTGATTGCTTACAATTTTAATCAGGAAGCAGAAAAGGAGGTTGCTGCTGCCGTGGCAGAACGAGATCAAGCAATCCAGGACCTTCAAAATGCAGAATCAAGACATGGTGAAGAAATTGAGACTAGGTAAGGTGGCTTAACATTCTACCAAGCAAAATCATACCTGATCATATTTCTCACTTTGTTGTGCAGCATGCTTGATATGAACATCCATAATGTACCTTATATTCCACAATTTACTTTTTTCAAATATGCTATCAACAGTATCTGTAGTTTGTAGAACTTTAACTGCTACTTGGTTGTCATTTGCAATACTACCACATTTCTATTATTGTAATATTTTGGTTAACTTTTCACATTACCAATCTTATGTGAGGCCCATGGAAAAAGGCCCAACTCCTATGGCTTGTGGTGGGGAAAACCATGAGATTAGTCCCACCTTGCTAGTTCAAAGAAGGATGGAACTTAAATAGGCAAGGATCCAAAGCATAGTAACCTCGGGTTAACCCTTTTACGCGAAGCGAGGACGAAAGCGTAAGTAGTTATTCTGCGAGGTGGGACCCGCACGGGGTGCGAGCGGGTTTGGAGCCGTATTCCGGGTTTGAGATGTTATAGAATAGTTTCAGAGCTGACTCTCACGGTTTCACGGGCCTGTATGTGCCAGGGGCGCGGGTACGGTGTGCATGACGCGTGGACCCAAGTGGCCACGGCATGGCACGTATGTCGGCACTGGACGTACAAATGTGGCAAAGAGAAGCGATCCTGTGCATCTGTCCCCTTAGGGTAAATTGGTCAGCTGCTCGACGAGGACTTCGAGTCGTAAAGGGGGGAGGATGTGACATCCCGCCCAGCCCAATAAAGGGTTTAGTACCACTTTGGAAATTTGAGAGAGAGATGACCAATTTAAATATCCGGTCTGGAATGCAGTAATAACTCGGGTTAACCCTTTTACGCGAAGCGAGGACGAAAGCGTAAGCAGTTATTCTGCGAGGTGGGACCCGCACGCCGTGCGAGTGGGTCTGGAGCCGTATTCCGACTTTGGGATGTTACATCCTAAAGGGGAGCCATGGCGCAGCAGTAAAGATGTTGCCTTGTAGCCACGAGTCCTAGAAACCACCTCTTGCAGAAATGCAGCGAAAGGCTGCGTACAAAAGACCCAAAGTTGTCGGACCCTTCCCCGAACACTACCCAAGCAGAGCTACATGCACCTGTGGTGCCCTTATTTTTTTTTCACATTACTAATCCTATGAGCCCATGCAGCATATGTTTTATATTGTCAACTTACTCATTATTTGCCTGAATTCATTCTTTACTTTCAATTCTTTTAGAGATTTGGCTCTTGCTGATGCTGAGAAAAAGCTAAAGAGTCTGATGAATAAATTGGATTCTGTCACTTCTAATTTCCTCTCAGAAAAAGAATCATGGGAGAAACAACTAGCAAGTGTAGAGGAAAACTGGAGATGTAAGACACATTAAATGCTTTCTACTTCAGAATATTCTCCTTTGTTTTTGAGCTGATGATAAAATGTGAATGTATGGTGCAGTAAAATGCGAGTCTTTGAAGGTTCAGAGCAATGGTCATGTTGATGATCAGCTTCAGAAGAACTTTGGGGAGTTGAAAGTAAAATATCAGAAATTGAAGGTTGTTATCCCTGGACGTGCCCCATGTTACCTGTATGTACTTATTTTTTCCATTGATCCAGCACTTTTTTTGTGCTTGGTATTTCAGGAAGAGCACGAATCATTCCGTGATATTGCTGATAAAATGATCGAAGACAAGGAACGAGAGATTGCTAAACTCCTAAAGGAAAACAGGGATCTTCATCACTCTTTGGAGGCTAATGCAGCCGTAAGTCATTTTCATCATTACCAACTGATTGCTATCTTTATCATGTATATGAAAGTATGAAATGGCATGAAGGCTAAGTGTTGGCTCTTACTGGAAACATGCCACTGGTATCCATCAGCTAAGGACAGAACAAAGTTGAAGTAGGTGCATGGTGCATTTTGGTCTTTATCTAACACAACTGATGTTTTAGCTAGAATTTTTCAAATCAAGAGTATGATGTTGCAAAATTTAACTAGATTCTCATGGTATTGCATAATTATTCTTCGCTTTTGATACTTTGTATGATACAAATTTTAAATAAGGCTTATTGTTTTACATTATTGTTGATGAGGTCATGGCATTCATGTCACAGGTTACCAACAATGATTATGAAAGTCAAGGTAACTGCTTGCATCATTATTATGTTTCATTTCCTTATCTTTCTTGTGTTCTTCTTCTCAGTTATCATTGGCAATTTGCAGGACCTGTTAAGCAGGATACAATGAGCGTTGAATTGGCTGAGCAGCAAATTCTGGTAATTTCTTGTCCAAAATTGTTACATGGTGTGGATCCGAATTCTGTATTTTGTACTCTATTATAGCTGACAAGTTTGCGGTTGCGACCTTATTATGTGAACAATTTGTTCAAACTAGGAACATTTGGTTCTTAGTAAGCATTGACAAAACAGTAACTACTTGGATGAGAATGACTATCACCTTAAACACAATGTCTACATTTCAGCTTCTTGCACGGCAGCAAGCACAAAGAGAAGAGGAGTTGGCTCAGTCACAGAGGCATATCTTAGCACTTCAAGTGAGTTACCGGCTTAGCAGGCATTCTTCACTTTCTCCCCATTTGGGTGTCAACTGAATAATTTTTTTGTTTTTTTCTTTCTTTTCTTCAGCAAGAAATTGAAGAGCTTGAGCGTGAAAATCGTCTTCATGATCAGCAGGTGGGTCATTTTAATGTGACACCTTTAGTTAATCAGATCTGCAGAACTTTAATTAGGCATGACTGGTGATTTGACTATATAATCATCTGATCTTGTTAGTCACGGGGTGCCAGCTATGATTGAATGCTACCACTATTTTTTCTATGGAGCAACCATAGTATGTGGTGAATTTGTATTAGCTTACAATTTCCTTACATTTTTCCTGATTAGAAGCAGCTTCTTGAAATCTGAAGCATGTTTGCCCCTCTCTGATATACGATTATTGCAGGACCTATTGCTTTTCTGCTATGCCCCAGCTTATATTGAATTTGTGTTTAATCCAGTGCCAGCTATCTGGATATTTAGACTTTTTTTTTTAGAAACTTTTAGATATTTAGACCTGTCCCTAAGTTGCTGAACCTAAAAATATTTTTGGTAGTCGTATAGAATCCAGAACATAGAGCACAGGAGGCTTCAGTAAACTTTTGGGTAACCTGGTTTTGTCACCAGGTGAGGTTGTTTTACGGGAGGCAGTGAATGAGAACATAAGTATGCACATTTTGTGTTTCACTTGTTTATTTTCTATTGAGGGGAGTTTTTGTACATTGTTTGAACTAATATGCCTGTAGCACTGTCAGATCTTTGCCAGGTTCTAGCAGATAGGATTTTGGATGATTCACCTTAGCATGCTCTATGAAATCCAGGGAAATCTTTTTTTTTTTTCGTTTTAGATCTTTGTAATACAAGAGGTTCAGTGTGTAGATTGAGTTATTTTTTTTTTATCTTTTTTATGTTCATATCCTCTGTTCTTTTTATTGCAGGAATTTTTACTCTTACCATTGATAGTCTTTCTCGTCCTTGTGCCTTTGTATGCATCAAATATATTTTGTTTTATGTCATGTTGAATGTAGAAAAGGAGTCACTGCTTCATATTTCACATATTCATTATGATAAGAAGCACAAAATTGCCATCCTTTGTCTTATTATGTATTTCAGGAAGCAATGTTGAAAGCCGAGCTTCGCAATATGGAGAGATCACAAAAGCGAGAAGGAATAGACTTGACATATCTCAAAAACGTGATTCTTAAGCTTCTTGAAACAGGTGCCGAGTGTTTTTTATTCTCTTTGCTGCACAGTAACAGTCTAACAGATTATGTTAACCATGAATTTGATTTCTTTTGTCACAGGAGAAGTGGGGGCCTTGTTGCCTGTGGTGGCAACATTGCTACAATTCAGTCCAGATGAGGTAAAATTGGAATAATTTGTTGCTGATTGCTTACTCTTTATGTTAGCTTATGATATCATTGTTTACATATCAAATAAGTTAACCCAGGTACTGTAAGCATTCTTAGAGAGTTATTCATTCGGACTATTACAAAATACTAAAAGGTAGTGTTATCTACCTCCATGATATGCCGAAGTAATTTTACAGTTGGAAAATGCTTCCTTTGCTATGTATAAAAGCATCTTACATTCCATGTACTTCACAGAATGTGCTGATTAACTTTGATGCCTGGTTTCTAGGCTCAGTTCTGAGTAAAAATCTAAAAGTCCAACCATCAGTCTTGACACACGAAGCTGAACCTGCTGGGTTATATTGCTTCGTAAGAAAAGTTTTCAAATGAAAAATTCTGTGCCTAGACTGTCATCTCATTTTTGTTCAGGATTGTCAAATCTTGCATACTTGGGTTCCAGCGTTGAGGATTATTTTTGTAATCCAAGCCATTTAGGACTATTTTCATGCCTCCTTTTAGACTTGGAATCAGACTGCCTTTTGGTGTGTGCGTATGGAAGCGCGGCAAATTCTTGATTATGTGGGTGTTTAGTTTGCACGTAGCTTTTGTACTCGTGATGGTGAAAGTATAATAATCACCAATCCATTCATTACGTGGAAGCTTAACTTTTCCTTGTTTGAAACTTTGCAGCTCAAGAAGTGCCAGCAAGGTGTTCTCTCAAGTGTGATTTCGTCACAACCTGCTGCAGTGCCAGATGGTGCATCCACACCAAATTCATTCTTTGCAAGATTCTCATTCTAGCGGAAGTACAGAATGTTGCTTTTAAATATTGACATGAAGTTAGAGGAGAGGTGTCTGAAGCCTACAGAGTCACGGTTTTGCAGATTGTAGAAGATGCTATTCGTTTATTATTTCGGGGCTTCACACCTTGTATTTTGTAAAAGTAGTGTATATAATGTTATAATAGATACATGAACCAGAAGCCATGATAAAAAGTGAAATGGGGATGACATAGATTGTTGTATAATCACATTGGTCATTCTGAGTTTAAGAATCATACTGACTTTAGGATACCATGTTAAGGTCTTCTACCAACCTACCCTTACATGTGTTCTGGGACTGACGTTCCTCATTGTTCTTTAACGTGAGCTTTCTTTTGCTGGGCCATTCTCGCCGACTAATAGCTACAACCTTCTATAGCAGGCATGTTTGTGCTAACCAGCACGTAGGGTAAAACTTGTCATGATGTGATATGTCACCAGCAAGTGGTCTGTGTTACCTAAGGATGCGTTACATGTATTTTGGTCTCGAAAAGGACATTACTGTGATTACGATGCATTCCATCGTGGCAAGGCCGAGTTGGTATCAAAGCTATGGCGTTGGTTGTTCGAGAATCTATTGGATTGCAGTATAAGTAAGTATTTTTAGGTTTGGATAAAGTCAAAAAAAATTTAACTTTTACTGATAATTAGTTTTAATGTCCATGTAGCATAGTTTAAAAAATATTAATTTTAAAAATAATATATTAATATTAAAATGAAATTGTTTTGTTTTTTAACAATTTTTTTATTTCATATATTTGTTTTGGGCTGTTTTTTTTTTAACTAACTAGATTGTAAAAGTATATGTGAATTAGATGGTAAAAGTATCTGTGAAGAGATTTTATTTGTTAGATTTGTAAGAAAAGATAATTTTAAATGTATTTTTTGTATGTACGTAGTCTAATTTATTTTTATTTAAGAGTATTTTATGGTGTGTTTGTAGAAAAAAATAAAGAGTGTAGATGTAGATGTATAGAAAATTACATAATTCTAATATAAAAATTAACTTTAATAAAATTTAAAAATGCTTATATTTTAAAACAGAGGGAGTACTTAGTCTAAAATTCGGAATCTCGCAATTTATTCTCTTAGATTTTATCAGATTTTCTCTCACACTACATAATTTAATTTTTAGTTCACAATCTCACAGTATACTTATTTATTTTATTTTTTATATCACAACATTTTTACAATCTATTGTTTGCATAAATTATCACAATCCAATGAATTCTCACGATCCATAATGAAAACAAAAAGGGGCCTGAGACAGAGAGCCAGCTTCAGCCAGATGTCGTGTTCGAGATTGTGCAGCAGCCCACCCAAGCGCCTCTTATGTATTCCCTCCCATTTACGTCTATTGCCATCCCTTTTCAGGAAAATAGATAAACAGAATTCATGAATTGAGTTCAAAGATTGTTTGGGTGCAACTAGTACGAAGGCGCCACAATAGTTTGTGTCACAATAGTTTGGGTGCAACTAGTACAGGCTGTGGGTTCATTTGGTCTATTCCTGTTGTCACTGCGCCAATAATTAGCTTGCCAACGCTTTGACGCACGATTTGACCGCCGGCGTTTCGCCCGCGCTCCGGCAATAAAATGAACTGGACGCTGGTGTCTGCCTGTTAAGAGTATTTGATCTAAGCGGCAGCCAAATTTATGCGACGTCTCCAAAATTTAGCAGCGTGCTTCGGCGACAAACCAAACGAGCCCTGTAATCTTCTACCTCTTCCTCCCATTCTATGTGTCACTTTAGGATTCAAAAAAATGTCCCACATTAAATATTGTTTTAGGCTGCGGGGCCCGCATCTGCTTGCCGACAGGCCTCATCCGCTGTCAGGCGACCTGCAAATTAGGGAAAAATTTCACCGGAAGTCCCGTCGGTCGATGTCCACGGCCAGAGCCACCAGATAGCGGAGCGGCGGCGTGCATCTGCGGACCTCGACAAGCAGCGGAGCGCATGGCTGTCCGGCTTTGAGCACTACGAGGAGAAAGCTTTGAGCCGTTTCCCCCTCCATCCCGGAACCGACCGGCCAGGAGGCAAGCCGCAATGGTGCAGAGGGAGCAACCGCCAGCAGTGGAGCCCGATGAGGAACACGGCACGGGAGAGAAGCGACTGAGCGCGGAACTCAGTGAGGACGAGCGTGGAGAATGAAGATGTCGAAGAAGAGGGAGCTGCTCACGAGATTAGCTAGGCCATGTTTCAGTTTTTTAATTGATTTTTTCAGTTATAAAAGTTGAAAAATTAGAAGCTTAAATCAACGAGTTTTAAAAAGTTGATTAGAGCTAACTACGATGAGATGCAGCAGGGAGAGGTAGGCAGACAAGGGAGAGAGACGCACGAATCGGAGGGAGGTGCAGAGACGAATTGAATAGGTTAAATTTTTTATTAAGCTATCTAAAAAATTTGTAGATTCTTATCAATCATTTAAAATTTTAAATTTTTTAATCAACCATTAATGTTAACTTTTTTTTATTGATCACTTCTATGCATGTGAGCTTTGAAAAAGATCATTTTACCCTTCTTTCAATTTTTTTAAATTTCATCATTACTCATTCATTTTAGTGGATGTTTTTTTTTTGTTTTAATGCATCTAAAA
Source organism: Zoysia pacifica (assembly GCA_001602315.1). Classification (NCBI taxonomy): domain Eukaryota; kingdom Viridiplantae; phylum Streptophyta; class Magnoliopsida; order Poales; family Poaceae; genus Zoysia; species Zoysia pacifica. The sequence continues at coordinate 29,166 of BCLH01000696.1, forward strand.
TTTCATAAGAAAAAAAATTTACTTACAATTCAAATTCAAATTTTAAAATTTAATCTGAACTATTTTATTTTCTTTTAGCTCGTGGGTCATAATATAAATTTTTGAAATAAAATTTATTTCTATAACATTTACTAAAATAGAGAATAAAAAAACTTAGTAAAACGATGATTTAGGGGGCAAATACATTTTTTTCAAGCTTTTAAATGTATAAAAATGGCAAATACAAAAATAAATTTAATATTAGTGATTGATAAAAAAATTTAAAATTTTAAGTGGCTAATAAAGAATTGACCCATGGTTACTTGGGTAAATGATCCGCTGCTTTGGTTTCGGTCTCTACCGGCTAATGCGGCAGTTAGAAAGGATGGAAGGAGTAATTTTTATTTTTTTGAGCATTGCAACACTCTTCCTCGCTGGAATGGGGCCCACTGTCAGCGACAGCACTCCAAATGCGGAGCCCTGACAAAACGGCCACGCCGGGCAAATTCGAAATACGCCATCATTTGCCGACCGTTGGAGTCTCCTCTTCCTCCGAAGGCGAAAAGCTCCGCTTTCATCATCTTGCAAACGCACCCACCGTACCACCGCCCTCACACAGGAAGGCGGCGGAATCCAAGCATCGAGACAGCCGATTCCGAGAACAGTGGCAAGGGATGGACCGCCGGCCCTCGCTGGTCGTGTCTCCGCGCCGCCTCCGCCCACGCCCGCACCGCGCCCCGCGGCCGCCTCTCGTGCCATCCTCCGCCGTGCAGACGCCGCCAGGTACGCCACTAGCCTGATCCGATCCATTTCGCACCCCCCTCCCCCCCTCTTCCGTTCACCGATCTAGCTTGGACCGGTGAATCGAAACCTCGGCTCTTGTTCGATCTGATCCCCGCTGATTTCCAGCCGCGTCAATGAAGAGCGGTTTCTGTAATCTCGTTCCTCGAATCTATTTCGTTGATAGGAATCGACGAGTTCTTGGGTTTTTTTTTTTTTTGTTATCGATGAAGCTTCCTTCCCTTCCTCGCTTTGATCTGCCCTTATTGGTTCTTGCTCAAACTGAATTTGTAGGCTCGATTGACTCCCTGCAGGATCCATCAAGAAGGCGACGTCGATGCGCGCGTCCGTATGTGCGATCCGGTCGCCCATCCGCCACCAGCCGAGCCCGATGCGCTCCTCCGTCTCCGCGCTCCCGTCGGCGGCACGCCTCGACCTTAGCCCGCCAGCTTCGGCGAGGGCGGCCGGGAAGGAGAACGTCCCCACTGCGTCGCCTCAGGCGCGGTCGGACAGGAAGGAGGACCGTGACCACTACGCCGACCGCGACGAGCGGGTGGCGCTCGACCTCGCCGCGTTGGCCAGGGTGGCCACCCCCGTCGCCGGCCCGCTCTTCGTACGAGGCAGGCTCTACGACCTCTACTCGACGCGCCGCGACGAGCGCCTCAAGCGCAAGCACGGCTTCCCCTACGGCGGCGAGTGGGCGTCACCGGGGGCCATGGTCGAGGACCCCTGCGTCGCCGTCGAGCTGTCCAAGCGGCGCGTCTCCAAGAAGACGGCATGCGCCGGCGGCGAGTCCGTTAGGAGGTCCATGCCGGCCCGCGAGTTCGCGGGGGCTGGGCGGACCAGCGCTCTGGGGACGAGGTCCTCCCTCAGGAGCAGCACGGAGATGAAGAAGGCCTCTGCCGCGTCCGGCGCCATGTCCGTGGCCACGAAGAAGAGGAGGGTCAACTCCAGGTCCTCGTATTGCAAGATCTGAGGCTGCAATGTCTCGTCGTGCTTGTGATCTGCTTCCTCACTCTGGATGTACTATATCTGTTCTTAAATTGATGTCGTCGTTGACTTTTAATTTCAACTTTAATTATTAGTTTTATTTAAATTTTTTTGATAAAAATTATATATTTTGTTATAATTTGTTAATTATTAGAGTTATTTGAATCACAACTTAAAATTTTACATATTTGAATTAATTTTTTGAATAAAATAAAAATTAACGGCGACATGAATTTAAAAATGGAGGGAGTCTGTTGATATGTGAGCTATCTCCTAGTAGTAGATGCCACTATTTATAAGCTATTAAATTGGCAAAGAATTCTGTTTGGTGCTTGTGGGTTTGGACTTGGAGAGCATATAGATTTGCATAAGTTGGCACACCATGTGCTGTTGAATAAGTGGAACTATACCTGTTGAATAGTACTGCTGCATTTGGGTGGAGAAGGTGAAATCCGGAATGGAAAGAATCACTTCCCCTCAAAATTGTACTATTTGTATGGCTATACATTCTGAGTGCTGTTGTATTCTGATTAAAATACCGAACTAGGCAATGTTGTTTCATGTCAGAAAGATGTGCCATTGTTCTGAATTTGACAATTGAACATGGAATTGGTGAAATTTGTGAATGATGCGTTCTGAATTCGGGTGGAGCGCATCAGAAACAACTGAGTGCCGACATGTCCTTTTCAGGATTTTGGTCTTCGTTTAGACTTTCCAATAATATGCTAAATAATGCAATTCCTGAACTTGTCATGCTCGATGGCACGGTGCAGCAATCTTGAAATAAACTTGTCATATATCAACGACGCAATATATATGGCCTTATATGTCAGCTAGAGCGCAAGAATCTGCTGCTCTCTTATTCATTCTACTACATACTTTGTACTAGTAGCACTAAGCTTTCCAGGAGAGTAAGGTCCAAACTTGTCACAGAGCGTGGCTCCCAACAGATCAAAACACTGCTGTAGCTCCGACGAGCTTCTTTAGTAGCTTGGCTGCCTCCAGCCCAACGACGACCTCCTGCTCCTCCTCAACACTTGTCTTGCGATGGCGTTCGCCGAAGCAATGGGCTGGTGCCTGCCACTGCGAGTCCTCCAGCGCGACGCCGACCTTGTAGCTCATCACGAACTGTTGTATCCCTGTCACTGCGCAAGGACCAATGGGTTGCGAATATAAGGGTTCAAATTCCGATTTTTATCCACTTACAATATCCCCTGATTCCGAGGAGGAATCTTAATTCCGTCAGTGTCGTCAGAGGAAGATCACGACGACATAAACACAACGCTCTGACTAACCATCGGCGAAGTCCCAGCGCACTGGCCGCCCCGTGGCGACCTCCTCGTAGTAGAAGATGAAGCCCGCCTTGGCCCAGACGTGGCACTCGATGCCGCCGGAGACCTCCCGCCGCGCGTACTCGGCGCCGCCGCCGGAGAGCCACCAGGGCGGCAGCACGCCGACGGGGAACTGCTCGACGCGGCAGGACGCCGAGTCGAAGTAGAAGGTGGTGCCGTTGTTCCACTCCACGTCGTACAGCGGGTCCGCCGACAGCTGGTGCCGGACCAGGTTCAGGTTGCGCCGCCGCGGCCAGTCGTAGTACAGGTCCGTCAGCCGGAGCGGCGGGCCCGTCGACGCCATCGAGTAGTTGGTCAGGTTCGTGAACAGCACCGCGTGGAAACGCTCCGGCCACGGGGTCGGGGAGAGCGGGGGCGCGTCCGCCGTGTCAGCTGCAGTGGCGCCGGCCGCGAGCAGGAGGAGCAGCAGCAGCGGCAGCGACTGGTACCCGGTGGGCGCCATGTCGCCGGTGCCAGGTGGGGACTGAGCACGCAGTGGGTAAAAGCGAGCCTTATCACCAGCGTTGCTCACTGATGAGTGACCACAGGCAACGAAAGGCAGGGAGTGTGCCAACATTTTTTTTTCGAGTAGATTCCCTTATGCCACTGAAAATTTACAATTAAAAAAAATCTGAAGTTCCATTCAGTTTTCAATGACCTCCGTTGGCTGCCGCTACTTTAGACAGGTTATAGCAAAACTCGCACCCAAGAGGCATCAACTATTTCATTTACATGGTCGTATGCAATTCATTGCAAAACGTTGGAATTTTATTTGATTTAGAAAAAAAAACTATTTCATTTACAACAACTAAGAAACTTAATTTTTCTTTGCGTGGCAGGTATGGAGCAATTAAAATTTCCAATGACATGCAGGGGGGATCTCTTCAATTTTTGCCTGAATATACACAAGTCTGATAATGAGCAAATCTACTGATGTCTGATGGTCACACATTGATCAAAATGTCTCGCCAGGGCCAGGCCCACGGTATTATTAGAGTTCGGGGGCAAAAACACATGAAGTGGAATAGTTTTTAGGGTTACATATTGTACTCCCTCCAAGTATAAGCATTTGAAGAGTTGTAATTTATCCAACAAAATGAAATATTTGAGAGGTATGAACGCAATAAATGAGAGTAATTGGATAGATAGGAGGATTTTTTTGTGTGATAAAAGTACGTAGGGGTATAATAGTTTTTTATTCTATTCTTATTTTGCATTACAAACCGTAGAAATATTTATATTTTTGGATGGAGGTAGTATAAATCTATAAACTACAATGACACTTACGGAACTTAGAGTTGTACTAGAAATTATGTGCTGCATTTCCGCACTTCTATTGTTTTCCTCATGTTGGTTGACCATTCAGTTATCCAATCTCGAAGACCAAATAAATTATCCACCAGTTTAATATATATACTGGCTATCTCCATCGGCGTAACGCATGAAGAATGGGATTCCTATGTTCTTTTCAGAGACTTTATATTTTCATAAATGCAGATTTGGCATCCAAAAAATAATTCATATTTTTGAAATACACGAGAGTATTTTTAACAAATTTGATAGGAATCAACTCTTGGACGAATAGATTAATTATTAGCATTTTCTGACAATGCATTGATATTGGGGTGGGGGGGGTCTGAGATACGCAAAATTAATCTCTAGGAGTGTGCAGGTATATAATTGTTATGAATGTATATTCCATAAGTCCCTGTTGATGCAGAAGGATGACATGCCTTTTGTTTCTAACAGTAGTTATAAATTAACGTTATATGTTAATTTCTTGTTCTCTCTCATGAATGGCAAAGACACAAGGTAAAAAGGAGTGTGTGTGTGTATATACACACACATAATGCTATTATTCAATTAGGGTGATGAGTCTTATTCCAATTGCTATTCTTCACATATTAGGAGCCGTGAAGAGAATGAACAAGGAGGTGGGGAGGGACTAGGAGGCATCCAAGATTATGCCAAATAACTTGCACTCTCTCCGATTTCAAAATAATGCCATTTTTACATAATTTCTTATATCGGTGAATGATGCAAATTTGGAAAGTTACTTTACTTTTTAGTGTCAAAAAATTCCTTTTCTGCTTGTCCAAGATAGAATACAATTGCAGAGCGATTGAAAAAGAAAAAGTGAAAGGCAATGAGAGTTGCTAGTTACCAAATGTTTTAGCACTCACTTGCAAGTTATGTGTGGTGTGTGACTGGAGAGGGCTTACATGGGAAGCCAGACCTAAGAGTGTAACGTACTTCACCCAAACTTCTTAAGAATGTACATCACAATAAAATTTCTATTCCTATTAGAATAAATAAAAATGATTGGTATCTTTAGAGATAAAATAGGCTCCTCACAAAAAGGGAACAAATAAATAGAACTGTATTTTGTTTTTGCAGTGGTGGGGTATATTAAGCAGGCCAGAAAACATGAAGCATATTAAACAAATGTTCTAAAAAATGGCGTGAGTATTCAAGAACAGAGCCAAATGAAGGAGCCGACAGAGACTGGTTAAATCTGTTTGTAAAGCTTAGCAAAAAATGATAGAGGGGCAAACAAGTCTTTTTGAAGTCTCTAAATGTATAAAAGTGATGCTGCT
>BCLH01000696.1:51003-63344 GCA_001602315.1 Zoysia pacifica
CACTCTAATGTGACATTATATTTATAATATAATATTATAATTGTAACAGTACTGCCAGCAGGTATTAACAGTGTACTCTAACGAATATATTATTTTGCCGAGATATAACATGTAATGAACTTCTGTTTTTATTTGCAGTCCTATTTGATGTAATGTAAGAAAGGGGAATTTACCAACTCATATTGACAAAGGATATATATACTTCTGGCTAATCAGTTTGAAGTAAGAAAGAAGATTTAATCAAAACTCACAAAACCTTTAAGGCAGGCCAATAAGCTGCCATCTCATACATACAGCCCGTGCATCCTATGCAGATGCATACATATGAAATTAAAAATTAGTAGATAGGAAGGAACATATCAAATGACATGGAACTGAGACAGCCAAAAAATAATACCAACAGATTAGATGTCCGCTTTGAATCCATAAGGAATATCTGCCAGCAAATCCGGCAAATGTAATTTGGTGTTCCAGAAGCTTAAAAAAAAAGCATTGTGCAACCAGTTAGAATATGGGCATAGAACAGGAATTATTCTTAATATTTTCCTTGAGATCAGCTTGCACTACATGGTTCATGATGGGTATAGAAAGAAATATAAAATGAGGAAATCCTGTGAACATAGGGTAGCTTCGATCTGTTAACTTTTGCTGTCAATGACGGTTTCTGCAATGATGAGCACAAGCAATAACATTATGTAAGTGTGTTCCTCTGTTTTTCTGTTTTACTATGTCATACTATATACAAGCTTCTACTAAAATGTGATTTACTAAAAAAAAACAAGAGCAAATGTAAGGTGCGCACAGCCACGACATGGTTTCATACTATATCTAAGCTTCCTCTGTTTTTCCCCCATGGACGGACCCTGAATGCAATTATGCACGGTGCACTCTGCACTCCAAAGCAACAGCAGAAATCAACCAGCAGCAAGCCAACAACCGGTCAGCAAGCGCACACGCGTATATTATTAGCATGATCTACGCTGTAGTGAATTATAGAGCTTATATAACAAGAAAAATTCAATCTAACAGAGAAGGAATTATACAACTTATTTAGAGATAATCAATCATGATAATTATACAGTTTATTTAGAGATAGAGGAATTTAATCTAACTTTTATCCATACTCTATTATACTCCTGCTGGTAACACTTGTGTTAGCTAGCTAATTTATAAACTAAACAAATCAAGTTTTAGTATATTTATTCAGTACAAAATCTCTTAATTAACCTACATAAAACTACTGCCATGTGAGGTCTACCGGCGCTCGCAAATTATAATTTGTATACAGATTTGAATGTCATCACAAAAAACTAATAGAAATTCCCCCACACGAATGGCAGATTTAATTTCTATACCAAATCATAGAGTTAAATAGAATACCAGAAGTGCATCTTCTATATCAAACAAATCATGAAGGATCATTATGGTGATAAACTGTGAAAGCAATAAGCAGAAGTAATTCGTACTTAAAACTGGTAGAAGGGGATTCGTGGATTTGAATGCTTGACGCGCTTGCCCACTGGCCGCTATCCTTCTGAAGCCCCTACTCTAGGTCGTCAATACGCGCCGCTCGTGCCCGCTCGCCGCACCGCTGCTCCAAGCAATCGCCCCGAGCAGCTCCGACCTGTCTGCTGCGTGGCTGCGCCGCTCGCCTGGTTGGCCGCACTGCTGCTCCGCTCTCCTTGCAGCGCAAATCTGCCGGGCCCATCACACTGCGCCGCGCCGCTGCTCCAGACCGTCACCCCGCGCAGCTCCGACCCGCCTGCTGCGCCGCTCGCCTAGTGGCCGTGCCGCTACTCCGCAGGCCGCGCAGCGCGGATCTGCCGGGCCCATCGCACTGCGCTGCTCTGGTCCGCGGATCCACGCCTGCCTGGCCTGCTGCCTGCACCGACGCTAGCCATCGCCGCTGTACGGTCGGTGCCGTGTGGCCTGTGTGGGAGACGGAGATAGAGATTTGACATGCCCTGGCACGAGAAGTCCGGCGCATTAGGCTTGGTCGCTGCAGCCTGCATATCTTTTAGTCACCATGTTAAATAAAATATCCGGTCACTAATATTCATTTCTACCATTAGTCACTAGGTTAAATAAAATATTTGGTAACTAATAGTCATTTTCTGACAGATTTCTTGTTAGACTTTTGGTAACCAAGTACACAAGACATTAGTTACTAAAACTAATCATCTTGTAACTAAATTAGTTGGTAGCTAAAGACATTGGTGACTAATTAGTCAGTTTCGATATCAATCACCCTGGACATATTATGGCCCGTTTGAATAAAAAATCCAAATTATATATTTTTTAATTTTAAAATTTTGATTTTATTCAAATTATATGTTTTTAAATTTTAAAATTGGGATTTTAGGATTCTAAAATCTCTACCGTTTGGATTCTGATATTTTAGTTGAATTCTTGATTTTAAAATTCAAATTTTAAAAATTTAAAATATCAATTGTTTGGATTACGTGTGATTTTATCATTTTAGGTATATAGGTTTGCATTATGGTATAAAATTTTGAAAAATATTTAGATCCATTTTAGGTATATTAGTTTGCATTATGGTATATTCAAATTTCTTTAATTTTGATCACTAATAATGAATAATTTATTATATTTTATCGAATGTAAATTATGTTATTGATCTATAATGGGAAAAAACTTTCACAACATATAATTTTTACTATGTTAAAACTTGTTTTTTTTAGAAATTAGAAGAATTTTACTTTGACCAAAGTTGGAATGCTTATACTCTAAACAGATGCTGTGTCAAAAAAAAAATCATTTTTAGGTTTGCATAAATCTGACTTCAGAAAATAAATTTATAAATTCAATTGACCTGAATAATATAAAAATTATATGTTACAAAATATTTGTCATAATGAATCTAAAAATATAGGTCTCGTGCCATTTAATTAATCAAATTTATAAAAGTAGCGTGTAAAAGTTAGGTTTGATCAATGCACAGATAAAATTATTTTGTGATGAAGGTAGTAGGATATAGCAGAGAAAAACCTATGGTAGAACCGTAGAAGGAGGTATGACACGTCACCATCACCAATAGTACGACATATTACCCTCACCTCTGATATATCACATAAAAGTCTTTCTGTTGCTTTTCTGTCCCAAATAAGTTTTCATTTTTTATCAAGAAAAACCTAAATTCCATCAATGATTTTATAAATTTAGCCAAATTTAATAATATAAACATATATTACAAAAATATTTCTCATAATGAATTTAAATTATACGTCTTAGCTCGTTAAGTTAATCAAACTATTATAAAAATTGTTACTCATAGCTAGTCAGTGTGACTAGACCTAGAAATAAAGTTATTTTGGAACGAAGGTTACACGGATAGGATGGACCTAAGAAAATAAAGTTACATGACATGTCATCGTCACTTCTAACATACCACGAAAGTACTCTTTCTGTTTTTTGGCTTCTAGGAATAGTATTTAAATGGGGCACAGAAATGAGGCTTGCGACAGAAAATGACATGACATGTCACCATCACTAATAGTATGAAATGAGGCTTGCGGTAGAACATGTCGCTATCACCAATAGTATGACATGTCACCATCACCTCTATTGTTTTTTTCCTATAAGATTGCAGTTTTGGTCTAGGTAAACCTAACTTTTACCAATAGTTTTATAATTTTAGCCAATTTTAACAATATAAAATATATATTACAAAAATACTTATCATAATGCATTTAAAAGTATAAGCATTATGTCATTAAGTTAAATCAAATTTATAAAAAAATATTAGTCAAGGGTAGGTAGAAATAAAATTGTTTTAAAATGAAGATACGTAGTACGATGGGACAGAGAAAAAAGTATAATGCCATGTCACCATCACCTCTACCATATCATAAGAGGACTCTTCCTATTCTTAGCTTCAATTCTAACAGTACGGAGCCATATGCAATATGACCATCAAGCTCAAGAAGAGAGGAAGGAGGGGAGGACAGGGGCATAGTATCCCGATTGTATATAACATATTAGATGGGGCAAAAGAAATGAGGATGCCATGGACACGCTTGGAGGCCGCCTAGACGGCACGGACTTAATTTAATATCTAACTTGTAAAATACAACGGATCATTTCCTATTGGTTGTTAGCATTCCTAACGTCACGATTAGGGTGGTTTAAGTAATAGCACTGGTACATCAATACTTAGGCCATGCTTGTTTCCTTAGTAGATTATATAATCTAGATTATAATCTATGATTATATAATCTAGATTATATTTTGAAGATTATAATTTAGATTATAATATATGTCTATCTGCTGTTTGCGAGTCTAGATTATTAGTAAGATTTTTTTTATTAACGAAGTACTATGGTAGAGTGTATGTTGTTGAAATGGTAGAATGGTAGGGTAAGTAATTTTGATAAAAAAAGGCATGGGTAGTGAGTTTTTTATAATAAATAATCTAAAATAATCTCGGTTGAGATGGATTATTATATTATTATAATCTAAGGTCTCGGATTATATAATTCAGATAAATAATTTACCTATTTGTTTTTCAATCAGATTATTTAATATATATTATATAATCTAGGGAGATTATAATCTGAAACAAATAGGCCCTTAATCTGATAATGTTCTGAAACATATGAAAATACAATTGTAGCATTTCACGCAGAAGTATTCTATGGTATCATTTTTTTTGCAGCTGTGGGGTATATTGTGCTGGCGAGAATATAGGAAGCACATTGAACAAATGTTCTAAAAAATGACGTGAATATTCAAGAACAGAGTCAAATGGAGGAACCGACGCGGACGTTAATTCTGTTTATAGTCGTGTGTGTTAGGCTAAGAAAAATTTTGTGAACATAAAAGTAACTATTTGGAAGTGGATTGTTAGTAATCGAAGAGGGGAAAGACAAGTTTCCTAATCACTTTTGTGATTTGAACCTTGTAAGCTTGTAACCCAGCGTGTTAGTTTCTGTATTCAATATAAAGCGGGGCTAAAAAAGCCTTTATCTAAAATTTGAGTGGTTATTTAGTGTGGTTTACCTATTATGCCCATATTATGGCTCTGTTTGACACAACTTATTTTCAGCTTATTTACAGAAATAAGCAGAAGCTGTGCCAAACAGTAAACTTATTTTACAGCTTATTAGTTCAGCAGCTTCTCAGAATAAACTAAACATCAGTTTATTTTTCAGCTGCTTTTCACCGGCTGAAAAAATAAACTGTTTTTTTATTAAGTTCCAGCTGCACCAAACAGAGCCTATATACGCTTGCCTGCAAATCTTTTAACCATGGTCTTGCAGCCTGCACGGTTAGGGGCGGAAACCCCCAACGTTTGAATCCTATTGACTACTAGTACTACTTTTGCATGCATGTAGGGGTAAAATGAATTTGCATGCATGTAGGGGTATTGCAGTCCAAAAATATCCTGAAGCTCATGAGGAATCATAGGAGTGGTGTTCATTTGCATAAACAAATTGGATCCTTTTGCAATGCTCCAACTCCGACCAAACATCTAGAGCTAAGACACGATCACATTGTACTATATGCTACTGTGCACTCCAAGAAAAGGCTTCTCTTCTTAGACATATATTGATATATTATACTGTATACAAGTCGTTTTACATATATACTCTCTTCGCCCTCAATTACACTTATCAATCTAGAGTTCACAGGTTTTCTTTTTTTTATTTATTATTCTCACTTTTTAATATACTTTTCGCTATTCTCAATACATCTTTATATCTATCTCTCTCATCTTTATTTTCAACACATTTCACTTTTTTCATCATTTTTAATCTTCGTGCAAACATTTAGAATAACAATCAAAAGGGAATGAAGTGAGTACAATGCAGTATATATAGTTCACTGTGAGAAATGCCCAGTTCTCTGATGCGCGTTTATCGCACATCACAATATTGAACAGGATATAGGATGGACAAAGCACCTCCATGAATACCATGCCAATGCCAGCAGATCGAGACGAAGCCGCTATATCCTGAGGATCTCGAGGAGCGGTATCCCATCCGCCAGCGTCCTGTACAAGTCCTTCATGTACTGCTCAATTTCGATGGATTTGTACCGCGCCTCACCTCCCTTGAGCAGCCCCGGCAGGGGCGCCACCAGCTCTCCGACGGCCGCCGCCTGGGCTATGGCCACGGTGGTCCGGCCTCTCTCCCGGTCCGGGAGTACCCTGTGCTCGACACTCTTATACGCACCGTTGGTGAGCACTTCTAGGATGTCGGCAATGTTGATGACGAAGGCGCCCGGCAATGGCTGCACGGGGAACCACCGGCCATCCTTCTTGATCTGCAGCCCAGGTGTGTCGTCCAGTTGCAGCAACAACGTCAGGCCGAGGCCATCCGTGTGCGGCGTGATGCCGAACACCTTCTCCGGCTGTTGGCACGGAGGATAGTAGTGCAAGGCCACGGTCTGCCACTGTCCAGTAAAGGCGCCCTGGAGCGTTTCTTTCTCGACTCCGAGGTCTGCCGCCATGAAAGGCAACAGCTGCAACGTGAGGTTCATTATCTCCACTGAATACTTGTCCAGAGCGTGCCTGAATTATCCAATGCAGAAAGGTCAAGCCAATGTCACTGATGAGGGAATAACAATGAGATGGGATGGAAAGAAGTACACAAACTTGAACATCGATGGGTCTACGGGCCACATTTCCATGTTCCTGGCTTCAACAGGCAGTGTGCGAAGCAACAAACTCTGTGCCCAGTCCAGCTTACCACTGGCTGTGCTGAAGTGGTGTCCGAATCCTTCAAGGCCCTTTTCTCGGACAGCCACTGTTTTCTTCCTGTCAAGCGGCAAGCTAAAGAACTGGACCGTGTTCTCTTTAATTTCTTGTATCACCGTTTCATCAACTCCATGGTTTGTAAGCTACATAAGAAACATTAATTTGCTTTTTATCAAGTAATTCAGTTAAAAATCATATGAAATTGGAGAGATGAACAATCGAAAGAAACCCCAGTTTCTACAGGCAGCGCCAAGCTTCTTTATCTCCAGTTCTGAGAACTCTGGATCAAGAAGCCTGGACATGTCGATGACTGGGAGCTGGTGGCTCTCATCCTCACCGACGACGAGTCCATCGAGGACGTCCTCCTTTTGGATGTATTGTTCGGGGATGTGCGTTGTTTCGGTGAATGCCAACACAGTAGCATCTGTGATCTGATGCCTCTTGATGAGCTTGTTATAGCCAGCAGGCTTCATTGATCCTTATACACTTACCTCCGCTCACAGCACGGTTGTTTCGGTGATGTGCCTATTTATGATGTTGTTGCCTCAGCGGCACATAAAGAGTCCTGTTCGATCAGCTGACCTACCATCAAATTGGATTGGTTGATGCAGTTGTTGCAATTTCGCTATCTACTACCAACCACACAGATTGAGAGCAAACACGCTAAGATAACATTATCTTTCACAATTATAATTACTTAATTAGTTGTAACAAATGCAAATACGCAAAGGCACTAGGGAAGTGTTTGGTTGAAAATTGTAAAGCAAATGAAAACAGAATCAAAATACAGTGGAACCAGCCCTGGTATCAGTGATTACTATCTTTGTTTGGTTTTATCATTGTAACGAAATCAGAAAATTACCCTCTTTGCCACAGTCGCCGTCATCTTCCGCCAGATGTATATAGTATATGAACACAAAAACCAGTGGCACTCGACGCCAGCGGTGCTCCATGCGTCTACAAACGCGAAAAAACAGCAGCAGCTTCACGTCTCCCGCTGACTGCCTGCTGCTCTCTCTCTCTCTCTCTCTCTCTCTCTCTCTCTCTCCCTCTGTCCTAGCACGGAACAGCGGTGCTGCGTGCGGCGCAGGGACAGAGAGGCGGGGCCACGTGCAGCCCGGCCGCCGGCGCTCGAGGCTGGCGGCGCGTTTGGTGGTACCGGAGGCCAGCTTTAACGATCCGGAATTCTTATGTTTCGATAAGACATACTTTTCTCATTTTAAGAGGTTGACAAACATGTTTATCACAAGTAATTAATCAAAAATTATGACAGAATGAGTATATAGGGATAAGATAAATTAATTCAACAAAATTATCCATAAATTTTATTAATCATCTCAATGCGGAACAATACTATTGAGAATACAGAAACTGAAACAGCAATGAAAACAACAAGCAACTCGAGTGCAGGAGCGAACCTCAAACCTCGGCTGGAAAGTAGACGAAAACAATCTTCTAAGCCGACCTGTGGAAAAAAAGGCATAAAAAGCCGTGAAAACGTTAATAATCAGCAAACCGCGTACTAATTATTTGCATATAAAGATAGTTTTAAAGATGAAACCTGACTCAAGTGCTGAATGCAAGTTTTAAAATATTTTATTTTAAAGATGCAAAAAAATTTATTTTTAAAACTGTCAAATTTTATTATCTTGCCCCGCAAGAACCTCCATTATCTCGAACGGGGTTCTTTTTAAATAGCGGCGTAAACTCAACACCTGACCATAGCTCAAAAATCAGAGTCCAAAATATTTTAAAACAAATGTAGAGGAGAGAAAACAACACTAATCATTGTGGAAGCTCTCAGACGATGTTTCTCCATGAGACATAGCAATGCGCATTGACTTTACTGCAGAGTGTATGCACGTAGACTCACAAAATATGGTGCCATATCAAGGACCGTGGCCGCAGCCCCTATATAACAATCACATAAGACCCATCCACAAGCTTTAACTGAGATTATCCGTCCTTCAGAATAAGAATCTCATCAGAATAAAGATTCAATCGCCTACGCAACGGGGTTCTGAATCAGGTGGGGTATCTCGACCTCACATGGGAATTGTAATTCGACTCACACTAACACAACATCGCCAGTCCACGGGTAAATAGCCAATCTTGACGAGCTTTAAGATCAAGCCTTATTTATACAGGGTAACGTAGTATGCATAGTAAAGCACTGAAGATATGTGACACAAAAATTGGTCCTCATATGTCGAGGCAGGCACTCTTCATCATCAATGACAACAACTAATAAGTCTCACGAAAATATCCTAGCCTGAATCTTTTCATTGTACCCTACAGGCACGTCCATATAGACTTCTCAAAAGTCCTCTAGTATCTCATTACTCTAGCCTGCTCATGCTAAAAATATGTATAGAGTTATTTGTAAAACTTACACATTTGAATAACAGTTCAAAAACATTTAATACGAATTTTATTTTTATAGTGATAGGTGTTAATTATCATAAATAAATGCAACTAAGCAAAACTAAGTATAAATTAAAATAATAAAACTAAGCAATCCTATGGCTTATAATTTGTGAAAGATAAATGGTATGGCTAGAAAATATTGTTAGCATATTTTAAAACAGTTGGTGTGCAAAAATTATGGTTTCAAACAAGACATGCAATTTAAATATTGGGTAAAGAGTGCTCAAAGAACGTGGCTTTTTTTGTAAGTCGAGATCTTATCTGAGATCTAGGTTCTTGTGCAGGGTAATCTTCAAATCTTGGTAGCAACTTCTTCAATTGGACAAACCGCACAAAAAAAAGATGAGACCTTAGGCACGCGACAATTTAAATTTGAATAACTAAATTTAAATTTAAATTACAAGGCTATACGTTTTCAAAATGAATCCCGAAAAGTACTACACGAAGATTTTGACGAGATGAATTTAACGAGACCACTTAGAAACTTTGAAAACTAGAGTTCCGGTGGACTCCCAAAGATTTACCGCATAAAAAGAACTTCCAAAACAAACAGATATTCCTTTGAATAAACCTTTCTCACGCAAGCCTCCACTGATCCACAGCTGCTCACTAAACTCCACCTTTGACCAAAATAGAGCACAAGTTCCAAGATCCAACCTCTCTCAAAAAATAACGCTGCACCAAAACTTCTGTTAGCACACGCTGCTCCTCTGCATGCCGCTGTAGCACAAACTGATCGAAATCCAAGGCACGCTGATTTTCCCATGCGGCATGCAGAATCAGAAGCCAAACGGAACATGGTCGCAAAGCAAGCCCACAGCTAACACTTGCGCGCAGGGGACATCGACAACACTGGGCATCACGCGCCTGCAACTAGTCGATCTAAAATTCGGAAAAACGACCACGCTCTACTGAAACACAGGAAAGCGCGGCTGCACACCGAAGGATCGCGGAGGAAGCGGTGAAGAAGATCGACTGATCCTAGATGGAAGCCAGCAGACGAGGCTTGGAAACGACGCGATATCGCCTGCCTCCAGCACTGGGTTGACGGAAATCTCAGCAGATCGGTTGCTGCGCTCGAGGTTGCTGCGCGGAAACCGGTGGTGCGAGCTCTTCCATTCAATCCGACGAACTGCACCGCTGACACAAAAGGGCTTCAACAGAACTGCTGACGAACGGCAAGTAACTTAGGACGGAGACCCAAGGACGGCGAACTCACGGAAAACAGCGGGGAGAAGACGGATCGGGTCGGGGACGACGCAGAAGAAGACGCGAAGCGACTGCGGCGCGGACGAAGACGGATCAGGGACGGCGACGTGGACGAGGTCGAGCGCGGGACGGATGGCGCAGCTCGGGACGGAGCCTTGCGGTCGAGGAAGCGGACGGCGCAGCTCGGGACAGATCGACGAGGCGGAGTGGTTAAGGCAGCGCGGCGGTCGGAGCAGAGCGGCGCGGTCAACGGAGGGGACGACGCTCCGCTTGGCCGTACTCGCTGCTCGCTTGGAAAAAGGAAAGAAATGAGGGTTGGTGGTAAGGGATGAGAGAGAGAGGGGTGTTTTATATGAGGATTAACTTAGGTTTAGTTCTGGAATACAGGAATGAAAAATGTAATAATAGAAAAAAAAATAAAAATGAGAAAAATGTATAAATCAAATAACTGAAAAAACTACAAAAATATAAAACAGAGAAATGAAAAAATTAAAGACTCTTTTAAAACGCAGGAATTTTACAGGAATTTCACATAAATTTTATAGTAATCAGTTCAATTTAAAAAAAACACAGGAAATAAGAAAAAATCATAGAAACAGAAACACAGAAATAAAAATGTTTGTGAAACTTAAATAAATATTTAGAAGCTATATTATCATTATTTATAGCATATAATGGTTAATCTTCAAAAATTTAAGAAAGTTCCCTCAAGTTTCCAATGTTTCTTAAAGTTGTTTCATTAGATTTGTCTCATTAAGCTCTTCGTGTAGATATACTCTGAGTTATTCTTAAAGTTTTTCAAAATTATTATGTTAATTTCCAAAGTTTTCTAAAGCTGTGGTGTTAGTTCTCAAAGATTTCTAAAGTTATTCTTTTACTTTCTAAAATTTTTCAAAGTTGTTTCACTAGGTTCATCTTATCGAGCTTTTCATGTAAGTACCCTCCAAATTATTCTTAGAGTTGTTTTGTTAGTTCTAAAGTTTTTTAAAGTTGTACAATTAGTTCCCAAAATTTTATAAAACTATTTCACTAGTTCCTAATTTTTTTTAAAGTTATTCCGTTAGGCTCGTCTCGTCGAGCTATCTGTGTAGATATCTTTCAAATTATTACCAAATTTTTTTAAAGTTGTCTTATTAATTTTCAAAGCAATTTGAAGTTGAATTTAATTTTGAGAGAGAAATGCGTCAGCAGGAGGATGATAGAGCGCACGCCATTCCTTCAAGTCCGACTGGATTTCTTTTTTTCCAATGAAATGAACGTGGTTTCGTTCATTTTTTTAGATAATGGTACAAGTACCGGCTTTTACTTCAACAGAAGCTACAACCCTTATTACAAAGTTTAAATCTCAACCCATCTCAAAAAGCAGACAAAGATCCCAGGCACTAAACAGCACAGTATTAAAGCATAATATTCCTAACAGCAAATTCTATTGCTAAATCTCCATCCATAGTTCAAAAAAATCTGCGTAGCAGCCTTCTTTAACTTCTAGCATGCGTCTGTTATTGACTTTTTGTTTTTCTTCATTTTCCTCCAAATCACTCTAAAAGCGTAAGCAATATGTTCTCTTGTAGAGTATCTGCAAATAATTTTTCATTGAGAATTTGTCAAAAACAATATCATTTCTAGTAAGCCAAATTGCTCAACATAACGCTCATGCTTCTACTAGTAGTTTTTGTTTTAAGCGTTTTCCCATTCCATTGAGCCAATTTCCAAACATGTGGCTTGCATTATAAGGTGGTTGTAAACCAAAAGTTATATGTACTAAGTTCCAAATAAACCTTGAATTATGACAACTAAAGAAAATGTGTTCAATGCTTTCATTAGCCAAACAAAAAATGCATTGTTTGCTCCTGTCCCAGTTTCTTTTTACAAGATTATCCTTAGTTAGCACTACCCCTTTATACAGGTACCACATAAAAATTTTTATTTTAAGCGGAGCTTTTACTTTCCATAGCACCTTATTTCTCTCAATTACCCCATTACTAAT
>BCLH01000696.1:64019-83696 GCA_001602315.1 Zoysia pacifica
TGTCGTTTGCTTGTCCAAAGCAAAAAATTTCACTTTTATGAAAGTTAATCTTAAGTCCTGATAGCTGTTCAAAAGCACATAGAAGTAACTTCATGTTTTTAGCTTGTTCTAAATTATGATCCATAAAAAGTATTGTCTTATCGGCATATTGTAGTATGGACAACTCATCTTCTATGAGGTGTGATATTACCCCTTTAATTTGATCCCTCTCTTTAGATCTTTTAATCAAGATTGCAAGCATGTCCACCACAATATTAAAAAGAACTAGTGATAATGGATCCCCCTGTCGTACTCCCTTTTTTGTTTGAAAATTAGGTCCTATTTAGTCATTTATTTTTATTGCAACATGTCCCCCTTTAATGAAAGAATCTATCCATTCACACCATATTGGAGAAAATCCCTTCATCCTAAGAGTTTGTTCTATAAAAGACCATTTGACCTTATCATATGCCTTCTCAAAATCAATTTTTAAAATCACACCACTTAGTTTTTTCCTATGCATTTTGTGTAGTGTTTCATGTAAAACTATAACTCCCTCCGTTATATTCCTTCCTGGTAAGAAAGCTGTTTGTGTTGGGCTGATCACCTTTTGGGCTACCCCAATTATTCTGCTGGTCGCCACTTTGGTAAAGATTTTAAAACTCACATTTAGTAAACAAATCGGCCGATCCTGTTGTATTTTACAAGCTTTCTTACACTTAGGTATCAGGATGATGGTTCCAAAATTAAGGCTGTACAATGGTAGTGTACCATTTTGAAATTCCTGAAATAAAGCCACTAGGTCCCCTTTTATCATCTCCTAAAAAGTTTGGTAGAACTCTATTGGGAATCCGTCGGGGGCAGGGGCCTTATTATGCTCCATTTGGAAAACTGCATCCTTTACTTCTTTTTCCGTGAAATTCTCTATTAAAGCCGCATTTTCTTGTTCTGTAACTTGTGGAATATCATCAATCCAACTTTCATCCATAGAAACATTATTTTCTACAGGGGCCCCAAATAAGTTTTTATAATATGTTGTTATGTGTTTTTTCAGAGCTTCATCACCTTCTATTATTCTATCCTCATGCTGTAACTGAAAAATCCATGTTTTCCTGTGTTTGCCATTTGCCACTAACTGAAAGTATTTAGTATTAGAATCTCCTTGCAATAACTATTTAACTTTTGCCCATTGATACCATTTTACTTCTTCCTCTCTTAGCATTTGGGCCAACCTATTACTCAGACAGTGTTTGAAATATATCTCTTCTTGTGATAACAAAGTTACTTCTTCCTTTTTGTCTAATTCATCAAGGGTGTTAAGTATTTTTTTTCTTTTCTTTCTTATATTGCCCACTAATATTTTTTGCCCAACCTCTCAAGTATTGTCGCACTCGCCGTATTTTTCCTTGCCATGTATCCATAGGTGAACCATCTATTATCATTCCTGTCCAGAGCTCCTTTACCAGTTCTGTAAATCCATCGCGTAATAACCATCCCGATTCAAACTTGAATGGTGGCTGGTTACACGATAAGGACTTATCGTTGGTTTGTAGAAGTAAAGGAGTATGATCTGAAATATCTCTATTTAGGGCATGAACTGTTGATAACGGAAACTTTTGTTCCCACTCCGTGGAAACTAAGATTCTATCTAATTTCTCACAAGTAGGCTCCGGTAAATTATTTGCCTATGTGTATTTCCTCCCAGTCATTTCCAATTCCCTTAGATTTAAACCATCAATTACAGCGTTAAACATAAAAGGCCATCTATCACTATAATTATCATTATTTTTCTCTAAGGGACTTCGTAAGATATTAAAGTCACCACCGATTAGAAGGGGTAGACTTTCATGTGAACACTTGGAGACCAATTCAGCCAAAAACTGTTCTTTTAAATCTGATTGTGCTGGCCCATATACTGCTACTAACGCAGACTTAAAATTATCGGATTTATTACATAAGTGAAATTTGACATTAAATTCTCCCTCCGCTATAGACCCAATATCGTATGTATTCAAATCTATCCCTAAAACGATGCCACCAGATCTTCCTCGTGGAGCTTTAGTATGCCAAATAAAATCTTTTCCTGCACATAGGTTTTTAAGAAAATTTGGACTAAAGTCACTCCTTCCAGTTTCTGATATAGCTATAAAAGATAGATTACGATCTTTTGTAGAATCCGAGAGAAATCTATGTTTTTAAGGGTCTCCAAACCCATTGCTATTCAAAAAACCCTTTCATTGTGTACTATGATCTTTTGTTCTTTGCCATGAAATCCTAAACGGTAAACGGTGACCCACCGTTTAGGTTTTTTTCAGTTTAAACGGTTGTTTAAACCGGTTTAATCAAGCTCAAAATGAGATTAAACGGTTTAAACAGCTTAAATAGCCTAAACAGTCACCCTTCGTTTACAGTTTAAACGGGTTTAAACACCCGTTTAAAACCGTTTAGGAAAACAAGGGTTCTTTGTACTCACTCTTTTCTGCTTGGAAAAGGAAGATGTTGTTTTCTTTGGAACAGTGTCGCAATCCTTAGGATAAGCTCTGTCCAAGTCAATCACTTCATCTGTTATTTCACTACAAAGTGAACATAAAATAATTTTATCTATTTCCTGCTCTTCTGCCATCTCTTTTGCTTCTCTATCAAAAACTACATCGATCCTATCTGTTTCTTTATTTTCTAACAGCCTTTTTTCTTCTATGCTCTTAATATGATTAACCATTATCTCAGAACTACTATTATCTTTCCCTAACCTTATTCTTATATCCATCATACTAGAAATAATATGACTATTTGAAAAATGCATGAAAGAGTGATCTGGTATGTCAAGTGTACCTGATTCCTTTGAGAAATCCAAGTTCCGCGCTGCCTTTAGCTTCTCCGCATGCTCCACTGAATCTTGGTCTGCAACGTCTCCTGCTCCTCCGAGATGATTTTGAAGCTTCTGGAATCGCAGCAAGTTCAGTGACAGTTGCTGATGGTAAGAACTTTGCCGTGTCCAGGGAGAGCTCCTCCTCGATGTGCTTTCCCTGAGGTTGTTCACCAAGCAACTCGTATGACAGCTTATCTAAGTATGCATCATCAAACGCTACCTCTTCTTCCTCTGCTTCATCCATCAGCTCTCCCCACTCCATTTTATCTTCTATATCTTCCAGACCTAGAACTGTTATCTTGTAAGTCATTTTTTTCCTTCCCTTTGTTGTCTGAACTAGCTGATTTTCTAGTCCCATCTGAACTAGTTCCATCATTACCCTTTTCTGCTTTTCCCTTTCCTCTGTTCTGTTCCTCCCTTTCCCTATTTTCAGAAGCTCCATTCTCTGGCCCATTATCCTCTGCACCTTCATCCATGTCCATAGGCATGGAGTTCCGCTGTTGTTACCAGATTCAACCCGAAAATTCAGTTCATAGACATTTTCTCCAATAACTATGTCCACTGAACTCGGGATCAGTTCAGGGTTAAGCACCAAGACTTGCATCCTGCAAATACCATGTGTTCTTGTAAAACTCATGTCTACATCCTTAGTAATGCCTAAGATTGAACCAATGGCCCAAATTACCAGAAAGTCATGGAGCTTCTTTGGCAGACCAGTGAACTGCACCCATGTTTTTGGCATGACAAACTTAACTAGGTCCCCTTTGCAACCCTCTTCAATAATTATTTTTGCATTACTGTTTTTAGCCTGGACCATATCCCATTCTTTCATCCTTAGTAACTCTGTCCTGGTCAGGAAAGTTGTTCTAAAAATGTTGTTACCTTCATCTTGCACCTCCCACCTCCATCTACCTAGTATCAACCGTTCCAACTCTGCTTTTACTTGATCTGCATTCAGCGGTCCATCCAGCACCCTGATCACCGCATCTCTAGTATCATTCCGGGTTTTGATATTCACGTTGTTTGGGATATAGTAAAACCCGAGACCCTCCACAGCGTACCCACAGGGAATTGCATATAACTTACTAGCAACTTTGTAAAGTGGACATCTCCCTCTCACATGGTCTTTACTTTGACAAATTTCACATAAAAGCACAGTAATACACTCTTGAAGAATACGACCTTTTGTGTGACAGCGATAGCAATATGGCTGCTTACCATTGCCTGTTGTTGGTTTATATGCTCCTTGGACTAAGGATTCTGGCTTTTCCCCCTGAGCAGTAAACAAAGGTTCCGTTTTCTGTTTTTCCTTCTCAATATTTATCCCCTACTCCTGTTTCTTCTCGGCTCCTGCTCTTTGACTTGCTAAAGTTGCTAGCGCTTGTTGTAGAGTGCTGCTTGTGATGGTAGTGTACTTAACAATGAATTCAGATCCAAATTAACTGAAGGTGTCCCTGATGGTGCAGCCATAGAAACCTGACCATGTTGCGTTGGAACTTGAGCCGATGGTATCGTATGAGTGCCACCACCAACACCAAAGTTCTGGGCTTGGTTAGGTTTATGTGTTGATGCATCACCCTTGAACATGCCACTCCCTGCTATCTGATTTCCATAGCCACCACGTTGGAATTGGATATTACCTCCATAGCCTCGACCCCGGTATTCAAACCCTTTGCCAGTACCACATCCTCCATGATGTCCACTGCCTCCATAGGCAGGGTTAAATCCCTGATGATAACTGCTTCTCGCGAAAACACCAGCTTGACTGCCTCCCCTTGATCCTCCTCGTGACACACCCCTTGTGTACCTACCCACCACGATTGGATGAAGGAACTCCGCTGTTCTCCATGCCACTCAACAAGACCTCCGCGTGAGTGTGTGCTTTTGGCGGCGGCTGAAGAGATTTTGGTGCCCTAGACTTGATACGGGCTCTAGTTTTTGAGAAGAAAGTTACCAGGCCAAGCGTCGGTCTGTATTTTGTTCCCTGAACTTGGCCCATGAAGGACTCATGACGGCCCTGTGAGTTTGAATTCGAAATTGAAACCTTTCCCCCTAATTCCGCCTGGTTACAATTAAGGGACGTTCGACATGCATGTCCAGCTCGACCCATGACAGTGTCATAAAAGACTTTCAAATTTGTATTCAAATTTGAAATTGAAAACTCCTTAATTTCAGCAAGATCTGAACTTTGAATCTGTTCTCCCGAGATCACCACTATCGGAGGCTTCTGCCTCGTATGGACGGAAGATCTTTCCATGGAAGAGTATTCAGCTCGTGTTTGCTTAGATGAAGAACGAGAGCAGAGTAAGGGACGTACCTCCTTTTTGACCTTAGCGATTGCATCTCCCAATGTGGGCGGTGGAGAAATTCTCCCAAGGCTTGTTATGTTTCTTCTTTCTGTCGACCCATGCATCAATAATCTTCTTTGATATAGATCCCTCTTTGAGCTTGCACTCTACCTTCAGAGGTGGAGTAATCAGCTCCTGTTCTGCTTGCACTATGTCTTCGGTTGTAAAACCAGCTTCAACTGCTTGTTGAATCAAATCAGTCGATGATATGGAATCAACTTCACTCTCGAAATCTGATTCATCTTCTTCAGCAATAGCCCAGAACCGCGATCCAGTCCAAGGCTCAACACCATGAACATGCGGCCTTGAAGCAGATGTTGCCGCTATTACTATATCTGTCGCCCTAGAGAACTGCTCTTTCTCCAGTATACTCTCTCCTCTTCATCTTGGTCCTCTGCATTTTTCTCCTACGAGCTTAGCTCTGTTGATTTCGCTGGAGTCATTGTCAGACAACGCACTCACAGAAAAGACTTACCCATCTTTACCTCACGGTGCTGACCGGTGCAGTGGCCAAGCTGCTGGGGCTGCTTCATGTCGAGATGCCGCTGGCGACGAAGCAGAAGACGGTGAGGATGGTGAGGATCAACGGCGTGTTCTGGCGGCAGTGTACCTATTAGAGCAGGAAAGAGAGGAGGGGCGGCTGCTGGAGCAGGCAAGAGAGGCCAAGCCGGCTCACCAATGATCCTCCGTTTCAAACGCATCAATTCATTCCCTTCCAGAGGATCCGCTTCCTGTGAAATTTCCTACGGTGTTCTTCCGTTCCAAACACCGCCTTAAGGATTAAGAAAGAAATTTTCCCACTTAGGCTTCATTCATTTTTTCCTCCAACCACGTGGATTAGAGGGGGATTGAATCCATTTCTCTAGATAAGGATTTAATCCCCCTCATTTCACTCCAATCCCTCCCAATTCAAAGGTAACCGAACGAAGCCTTATTGATCCAATGGTTCATAATTATCGGCATCGACCCAACCTTGGGAATGGTTGCGGTCCAAAATAAGGTGGCTCATAAGATTTTTCAGCCCAAAATAAAAACCCGCGAACTGAAATGACTCGAGACCAAGATTTAAAAAAAAATACAAATTGGAAAAAAGGAATTCGGAGATAGATTCTTCATTACAAATTATTTGAAAATTGAGTACACCAGCGACGCGCAGGGCCGTGTGCACCCGACCAGCAGCACCTGAGGCCGGCAACACGTGCCAAGATGAGCTGCCGCATGCCGGTCGCCGCATTGGAATTGGTATCCCATTAGGGCCTTGTTCGACATAGGTTAGGAATAATTTCAGGTGTGTTGCTTACAGCTTTGGTTTTGTTTCTATCTTATGCTCAGTTTTGGTGCATGGTTTAAACAATGTTAGCAATGTTTGATAGAATATAAAACAGCTTACAACACCGTGGTAAGGGTAGTATTCGGTTTAGTTCCAGAACTCTTGAGGTGTGATTTGCTTCCTGACCGAATAGGAAACAAATCCTATATTTATGTCCAGATTCAATCCACTAATTGCATAAATAAGTTGCCAAATAGTTTGAATGAAAATAGGATTCATTGGGCCTGGGACCAATCCCATCGGAGCCAATCTAACTTAACCAAACAAGGCCTAGAGTGGTGGAGGGAGGGATTGAGATGTGAATAAGCTGGTATCCCATAATACAATATTTGATCATGGTCCATATCTAAACAAATATGTTTAACGATATCATATACCATATATATTAGGATTATATTACAAATCAACAAAACAACACGTAGATTGTTTTGGAAGGGTTCAGATAAATGCAAAAAAGCCACCCCTTGTTGCATAGAAATATGGTTACTAGAATCAAAAAAATCAGAGGGCTAGTAGTCATCAACCTAAAAGTGTAAAATGAGGCTCTTTTAATGAAGAACTTACATAAGTTCTACAACAGAGAAGATTTGCCATGGGTACAACTCTTATGGGACAATTATTATCATAATGGTACCTTACCTGGGGAGCAAAAGTAGGGATCATCTTGGTGGAGAGATATTGTCAAGTTATTAGATATTTTTAAAGGGATTCAATGTGTTAAAGTTGGAAATGGTCTCACAACTCTGCTTTGGCAGGATCTATGGGTTGGCATAGTTCCTAGAGTAAACTTTCCACAACTACACTCTTTTGCAAAAAAGCAGAGGTTGAAAATTTCTAAGGCAATCCCACCGGATATATACACTCTCATTCACCTTCCCCTAGCAGAAGAAGCTTATTCTCAATTACCAAAATTGACATCTAGCCAAAACTAGAAGTTTCGGTTTACCAAACCAGAAGTTACGGTTTCGGCAGCTTTACTATAGCAAAAATGGCTATGTTCTCACTGGAATCTCTGATCCTAGCCGGAGTATGAGGGACCACCCTCTCTGCGTAGGTTCATTCCATCGGATTCTCTGGCCTTTTATTGAAGGGTCTAAAACCGATTTTGATAGACTTACCAGTATCAAAATTCTCTAAATCAATACTAACTTTTATTATTTCATATGTTGTAACATCCCAAATTTTGGCCTAATCTAAAAATCCAAAATCTCAAATTTTCTAACACTCAAATGCTAACTAAAATTTTCAAACTCCAAAATGTCACTTAAATTAAAACTCTTCTAAAATGGAAATTTTGATATTATAAAATTTTGAGTTGATCAAGTGTTTGTTTTCTTTCCTTTCAGTTTAAGTTTATTTGCTAGACTTATTTCAACCTCATTTGGCCAATTTCATTCGAATTCGATTTGAATTTAAATCAAAGCAAATTAAATCAAACCCCGGAATATCCCAAAAATTCTAAAGCCTCTAATCCTACTGGGCCGAGCCCATACTCTCCTCCCTTTCCATTTCCTCTCCGCATGGGCCTCCACTCTCCTTGCGCCAGCCCATCAGAACAGGCCCAGCGCAGTCCACCCTGCCCCCTTTTCCCTTCTCTCCTTCCAGCCCAAGCAGGCCCGGCCCAGCTCCTATTCATCTGTCCCCTACCTCCCTCCCTCTCTCTCCCACGCCTGCTGCCAGCCATATGCGCGCGAGCTAGGCGCTCTGACGAGCTTTCCCTTCTCGTGCTAGCATCTTCTCCGTCACTCTGCGCCTTAGCCGCCATCATTGCCACCCCGTTGCCTTTTCGGTGCAAACGTCGCCCTGTCGCGTCGGCCGCCTGTGCACGCCGTTGTGACCCCTCGCTGCTCGCCTCGTCGCCATCACGGGGCAGGCCATCATCGCGCCCCGCCTTGCCCCGTCACTTCCTCGTCGCTGCCTCGCGTCGTCCTGCCATCGCGCGTGCTCGTGTCGTAGCCATCGGCTCGCCTTGGCCGCGCCATGTCACGTCGCACTGCTCCGCCGTGCCGAGTCGCCTCACCCTGCTACCTCTGCGCCATCATGGCGCCGAAGACCCAGCGGCGCCGCGTCGCGTCCCGGCTTCCCCGGACTCGCCCTGCCACCCACACATGGCCAGCGCACCGCCGTGGTCCAGACACCGCTCGGTCGTCACCGCCCTGCCTCGACTATAAAAAGGCCGCCCAAGTTCAGTTTCTCGAGCAGCGCACCCCCTTCTCTCTTTTCCCCACAAAACCAGCGTCATTTTGTGCTCGCCAGCTCTCCCCGACGAAATCCGCCGCCGTTCGGGCCTGGGCGCACGTCGCCGGCCCTCCACGGCACGGCTCTGCTCCCGAGGAACCCTCCAGGAGCTTCACCGCGCCCATCTGTTGCTCCCTGACCCCTTCGGTTGGCGCCCGACCGCTCCTTCTGCTCCCTCACCGAGTGCCTCCGCCGCCTCGCCGCCGCCAGGCCTCGTCGGCAGAACCCGACAACGACGACACCCTATGTGAGTTCCCCTAGAGCTCCTATCTCTTTTGACCCAAACGCTGTCGCTTCTCGTGCCCGGGGAGCGGAGCTCCCCTTCTCTGGCAAGCCGTGGCCATGGCGCCGCCACCTCTTATGTGAAGGATACTTTTTCATCTTCATATGTCCTTTTGTTTAGTCGTCGGAGAGA
Source organism: Zoysia pacifica (assembly GCA_001602315.1). NCBI lineage: Eukaryota > Viridiplantae > Streptophyta > Magnoliopsida > Poales > Poaceae > Zoysia > Zoysia pacifica. The sequence goes on from BCLH01000696.1 coordinate 73,199, forward strand.
AAGGATATTTTTTTATCTTGCTTTATCGATTATTTAGCTGCTTTATTAACTTTAGAAATATTTTATCTCTCGATAAAGTTGCTGTACGTTGGCAGAAATCTCTGCGGTCGTTAGTGGTTGATTGCTAAGGTGATGTCTGACCCTTGAAGGTCGGGTTAGAGCGTTGGTTTTTAGTCGTTGGAGGGCTAAATCTTGTTGTCATGTAGCTTTGATTTTTCGTCGGTCGGGCTTGAACGCTTGCGCGGTTTCAACTCCTGAGGTCAGAATGTTTTTGTGAGATGTGATCTTTCGTGAGCTGTAGATAAGTTGTAATTCGTAGTTTGTAGATGTACCTTTATATAGAAGCTGGCTCCGTAAATACTCGGAGTATACTATCCCAACAAGCCTGGAGATTGAACGAGCAGCTCCTATCTAGAGATTAATCTAATACCGAGCGAGAACCAAACAAAATCCGTATTATGTTACATTGATTACGATTACAATGTATTTTGTTACCCACTGTGTTTACGTTACCACTCTCTAGCCAAACACGACCCAAAATGTTTCTCTGCTTCAAAGGCATACAACGTGCTAACTGAACATCAACCAATTCATCCTGCTTTGGGCATCTTAATGTCAACTGAAAGACCAGGTTTTCTTTTGGCTCTTTGTAAAGATAGAATGAACACATGAGGCCTTCTAAGAAGAAATAATGCGGAAATAGATTCCTACGTATATGAATTACGTATCTGGCAAAAGGAAGAGAAACTCAGACACTTATTTATCAGATGCAACTTTGCAAAAGCTTGATGGAATTCCATTGGATTAGAAGTTCCCATCTCCAGCCACTGCAACTAATTCAGAATCTAAGAGCAAAACTGGGAGTTCATTTTTTCATGGACATCATCATCTTAATGTGTTGGAGGGTTACTAGAAATAAGTGGATATTCAGCCAGTTTGACCCCGTGGCCAACACATTTGACACTGACAAGAGCACCTTTTGCATTAGCAAAGAGAATCCAAATCTGGAATCGGAATGGCTGATGATAACATCCACAAACAGAGGCATCGTTGTGTTCTTTTATTGCTTATCGCAATTCCCATATTCGAGCTTTATTTTTACTTATGTTCGTTTACAATGAAGGAATTACATTGCAGTATCCACCATTGCCCCAAGAAAAGGCTTCTCTTCTTGGACATTTATACACGCCATGGTATATATAAAAATACAATGCAGTTCACGGTGATAAATTAATCCCAGCAATCCAGCCTGCTTTTATTTCTAGAATTCAATCGCACGTCATACTGAACAGGATAGAGGACCATTGTATTTCGCCGATACCTGCCATTGCCAGCTGTTGATATTCAAAATTTGCATCTTAGGAAGACCGAAAGTTTTGGTTTCTCAAACCAAACGATTCGGTTTGGTAGACCGAATATGGTAGAAAATATTAAAATCTGATCAATAATGATTATTTCGCAAAAATTGTTTTTTAACATTTTTTTTAGGACGTGGAAAATATTTTCAAAGAGTTTGGCTAAATTTTACTGAAGAAAGAAAAAAGTGCTTAAAAGGACATGAGGATGAAGCCAAATCACACCATGATGTAGCCCTCGCCGAGATGATCAAAACGGATATATGGATCACCTAATTTGGAGTTCAGACAAAAAAATTACGGACTTAACAAAAATGTTCGAGTCTCTACCGAAGTGTGCGGCCAAGTACCGGAGTGTCTGGAACAGTACCAGAGTGTCCTGTAAGCCCTCTCTGGACGTGGGATTTTACCTATCGGAATCTTCGGCAATGTGTCGAAGTGTCTGTACTCGAAGTCTATTTTTGGTAGTTTTTACACTAAATCAGAGCTAATTTATTTTCCAATTAAGGAGATCCGTGGCTCCACAGGGTAAGACTACTTCACCTCTATATAAAGAGGCCTAAAGCTGATTGAGAACGTAACCCAAACGATTATATCAATTGCCCTTTAACTTTTTATCTCTCCAAAACTCTAATCCTCTTCTAAACCCTTTATGTTGTTCATTCACCAGTCTTCACGGCTATAGATGATGTCTTAGGGCCTGTCGGCCGACCTAGGGCACGTCCGACGACGCTCACGCCCAGACGGGGTCCCTCCCAGGCAGGAGATTTGATGGCCTTTGCTAGTTTGCTCATAAACTAGTTGTTCTTCGCCACGAAAGTACATTGTCTACCACTTTACAAGTTTGTCCGTAAACCTAATCGCCTTTCACAACAAAATCGTGATACCTATCTCTCTCCGAACCGATCAAAGGCGACCCCGCCGATCAGGTCAGTTGCGACCCGCACGACCTAGTACTCTCGGTGCGTTGACCGAAAAAGCGTAAACACATATTTTGGTGACTCCGCTGGGGACAATTATTCGGTTTTCATCGTAGTAACCGAATTTTTCTAACCTAGCTTTTTCTCTAATTGATCCATCTTTATGATTCGTCATCGCCATCACGTCTGGCCTCTTTGGACTGATTGCATCTATTTGTAGTTGTTTTTATTCTTGTTGCAGGTTTTAATCGTGAGAGCTAAAAATAAAGAAGAAGAAATCAAGACTACCTTGTTGTTGCGGTTTGATCAAGTCGAATAGAGGCAAACACATGGCAAGTTATCCATACCACTACGATCAACCCGAGGTAAAATTTGCAAATGAGATGTCAATGCTTAATAATTTTGCAAATACTACACATTCCTATATTGATGTTGCTAGACATAATGATGGGCACGATGCATCATTTAGCCATTATTCAAGTATGGATCCTAGTCATGCATTACTCTTGTTTCATAACGCATTTGTTCCAAGTTTTAGTGATACTAGCAACACTCAATATGCACATAGTTATACATCGACAGTAGAGCTGTCTCATATGTCGATGGACATTCATCAAAGTCATGCCAACTTGATGAGTTCGGCCAACTTTTATGAAACACCACATACTTAGTTCCATAAATACCTAATATGGTATCTCTTCTTTCAATACATCGGCAACAATTGCACCATCTATGATAGCTTCATATAATGTGCCGATATATGACACATATGGCCATGATAGTTCATATCTTTCATCTAATTGTTCTCAAATGCCATATGAGGTATATTACTAGAGTGGAGGTTACACCTACAAATTCAGCATTGTGCTCAAATCTTAATGGTCATAATTCAGCTCCTCATGCTACTGAAAATTGTAGCCAAATTAATAAAAATTTAGCGAGCATCCACATACCTCCACGTGCTACACTTGCATATACTTCACCAACTAATTCGGCTTTAAGTGCAAACAATAATCATGACCAAATGCGTGAAAACTTAACAATGGCTCCTATGTTCTCTCAAGATGCTTTTTTAAGTATAGAGAAAAAAATAGATGCAGTGTTGCAAAACATCTCACAAGAATCAAAAGCAATTTTGATAAAAAACTGATTGTTAATGAATTGTCAGCTACAAGTGAGATTGAAGCAATAAACACAGCTACACAAATGTAAAAAGGTAACTATGTTTAATTTTTCTAAAGATGACATATGTTTGTCAAGTGATTATTTCATTATTCGTCAACTTCAACCCATAACCGAACAAGGTTCTGTTAACAAAGAGCATCAACGAGAGCATAGAGACAGAGACAAAAGAAAGATAAAGGCGTTGCCATACCACAGTTTAATTTATATCAAGGTTTCACGTCTTTCCAACACATTTGATAAGGTATGCTTTATAAGTACTTTGCTTAATTCCCAATCAGATCATAAATTTTTAGTTAATATATACATTACTACTGCCATAGAAAATAATGTTAAGAGATCGATTGAGGCTAATTTATTTGTTAGCTACATAGTGTCGGTCCATGCAATATAAAAATTAGAAAGGTCGATAACAGTAATGTTTTAGCATTCAAAGTTTTAATCTCATCATTGCCTAAGTTGTTATCCAAATGGTTTACTTGTGGTCATTCGGGTCTTAAAAGAACAAAATCAAGATTAATCGATGTTGCAAAAAACCGATGCTAGTGTAGTAAAAGATTCTAAAGCATCCGGTAAAAGCAACACAAGTAAATGCATAGCCGAATGGATAGATGAAAAATCTGAACCATTCATTTGCTTAGTCTTAAAGCCTTCTCCTTAAAAGAATCGGCTAGAGAAGACAAAGTACACTTTTGATTTAACTTTGTGTGATGATCTATTTGATAACTTGCTTGAGAATAGTTTTATTAGGCTCATAGATCACAAAGTTATTTCATCATCGCAAGATGTAAGAAAAGAGCATATTGCAAGTGGCATAATTCTTTTGAGTATAGTACTAAGGATTGCAATATTTTTTTGTCAAAATTTCAATCGGCCATTGATGGAGGGCGATTGGCTTTTGGGGAAACACATAAGGATGACCAATTGGAACCAATTGGTCTCGATAGTAAAAGCTCGTCAAATTGGCCACAGGCCGGTTCTTCTAAAAATAATGAGTTGTCTCTTAGTAAAAACAAGTTAACATCCTTTGATACAGAGAGTGAAGTTGCCAATGAGATTCATGATGATATTATCAAAGGTCATGATTTTACTAAGATTGTAAAAGATCCATCGTGCATTGGGGGCAACATGAAGTTTTTGAGCTTGCTCATGGGCGATTGATCTCAAATCTGCCAAATTCAGCAAAACCAAAAAAATTAGTCTCAAATTCATTTCGGTTCTTGCAAGGTCAATAGAAAGAACATAAATCAGAGAACCAATTTGAACAAGGTTAACGGAGGTAGATTTCATGACCAAAGCAGAGGTAGAAAGCCAAAGCTTACTTTTGAAGAGCTTTTGGCTAAATAAGTAGAAAAGATAGATGTAAAGAATGAACATAAACCAAATCGCCCAAAGCCATCAAGAGTGCCTCCACAATACAAATATGATGATTCAAATCAGCAAAGAAAGAGAGTTGATTCGGAGGATTCATATCTTTCTTTTACGTTGATTATACCACCTCTATATGGATCTCACGCTGTAGCTTGTCATCCTTATGCATCGTGGGAGTGATATGATCCAAAGATGCAGCCTCAATCATATCATCAACACAATGACACTACAAAAAAGCAAACCACCAGAAGACAATCATATTCGAAAGACTATTTCGATAAAAAAATCGGTCAATGGCTCAAGAGAAGAGGAAGGTGGTTCGACAAGTCTATCGTGTCAAAAGGGACGGTCGTAAGGACAAAATTTTAGATATGAGTCCAAGTGAAGAAAAGCCGATTCGTGCTTTGAAAACTTCGGCTATTAATGGCAAAAAGTTGAAGCAACCAAACGCTGATATTCTTGATGCCAAATCTGAACCAAAGAAGTTAAAGGCATTCAAAAGCAAATTACAATTGCCAATTCCTAAGACAAAGGCGTAACCGAGAGGTCCACTCGGTTTCTCAAATTGCCAAGTGAATAAATTGCAAAGGCTTAGCGCGAAAGAATTGAAGAAGAAGGGCATGGCATGGATTCTCAAAGAAAAATTGCAAGAACATGACAATAGTGATAGTCAAGTGATGGGCACAAGGAAGATAGTGGAAAATAAGAAGACTAAGAAGCCATTAAGGTATGTACTTAATCATCAAAATTATTGGTCATTGCTTCATCATGATTCATTGTCCATGTCACAAATGCGTATGTATTGGAGTCATCCTCATGCTATTTGTTCTTATCTTCTTGGCTTATTTACTTTAATCTTTGGGAACCCAAATACTATGCATATCATGAAAGACTATTTCCAAATGGCCGTACCATTACTTGAATTGCTTTGAGTGCAAAGATTGAAATGACTACATGTATGGCACTTGTACTCGTTCTTAGAGTTTATTTCGGTTGTATAAGTCATGTGAATGATGTAGCATTGTACTCACATCGGTAAATCATTAGATGCTAAGTCTTATAATCATGAATTTGGCATTGTTAGGCATTTATGCAGCCAATGATTGTTGCTATGTATTTGGGATGGCAAGTATCCGGTTATAATATCGATAGAACTTAATTATAATGACCGATACTTGGAGTTACGATGTTGAGATAATTCGGCTATCATTGTTCTAAAGACTTGGTAAAGCCGAATTAGAGTATTGGAGAGTCTTTTTAGTCATTGCCCATGTGTTTCTTGCCTAATATTTCAGAAGAAGTTCAAAGTTCGGCATATAAGCATTTTTATGAACTATTAAGTTCTATTACCGAACATTAAAAAATTTGATGAGAGTGTTTAAATGCAGTACGGCATAAGAGCATGAGGCTCCTGTGGCCGATGAGTTGTAACCAGCCATCGTTGAGCTATTAATAACATTGATACTCGGTGGGCAAAAGCCGCTAAGTGAAATATATGGAAGAAGATGCTACAATAGAAATATTTGTCGCGCTTGTCAAATATATAGTGAAATGCTTAGTTTTATTTGGCCAAGAATATGAATGTTATCTTGTGAGAAAACAAGGTCAATGGATGACTTGGTTATCACTTTTGGCAAAATCTGAGTCACTGGAGTGTCCGGTATAATGCCGAAGTTCTGGCAAGCTCTCTCGGGTTTGAGGCATTTTGCTCACTGAACTATCCGGCGTAGTAACTGGACTGTTCGGCAAGCCCTCTCGGGTTTAAGTACTTTGTACACTGGACTGTCCAGTGCAGTACCGAAATGTTCGGTGACCGGAGTATCCGGTATAATACCGGAGTGTTTGGCAAGCTCTCTCGGGTTTGGGACTATTCGGCACGGTGATCGGACTGTCCAGCAAGCCCTCTTATATCGGACTGTCCGGTGTAGGAATGAAATGTCCGGTGACCGAAGTATTCGGTATAATGTCGGAGTATCGAACAAGCTCTCTCGGGTTCAGATGCTTTGCTCATCAAACTGTCCGGTGCATGACCGAAATATCCGTTGCGATCTGAACGACCTAATGCTCTCGGTGCGTTGACTGAAAAAGCATCAACACCAGCAAACTGAGGTGGAGACGCTATATCCTTAGGCTTTCAATGAATTGTGCCCCCTCGGCTTAAACCCTGAGGTTACCCTTCATATACTCCTCGATTTCGATGGATCTATATCGCGACTCACCACCCTTGAGCAGCCCCGGAAGAGGCGCCACCATCCCTCCAAAGGCTGCCGCCTGGAATGTCGCCACGGTGGTCCGGCCTCTCTCGGCGTCTGGGAGCACCCTGTGCTCGATGCTCCAGTACGCACCGTTGATGAGTACTTCTAGGATGTCGGCAACGTTGACGATGAAGGCTCCCGGCAGAGGACGCACGGGGAACCACAGGCCATCCTTCTTGATCTTCTGCCCGGGCGTGTGGTGGCTGTCGTCCACGTGCAACAGCAGCATCAGGCCGAGGCCGTTGTTGGAGATGACCGGCAAGAGTTTTCCGCCGGCGAGCTCCAGAACACACACACGAACACCTGGTGGAGTACGCTGAGTTTTTGTGCTGCTAAACACCTTGCCGCTTTTCCTGTATTTCTCTTGCGATTAAATAGCAAAGACTCAACAAACTCGCCCATGAACTTCGGGCACGACGCGTCCATGACGCACACTACGCGCACGGACACTACTACACGATGCACACGATGCGCTCTAGCGAGCTCTACGGACGCGCTCCACTTCTGAACGTGTGAAGCTCCTTATCTCCTGGCATTATCTAACTAACAGACTCTTAAAGAAACGATAACTAAGTGACGCGCTGGTTTAATACAACATTTCTCCCCTTTAAACTTGCACGCCGTCACTTGAGACCTGGACGCCGATCTTGCTGCTCAGCTTCTGAAACCGAACTCTTCCCAGCGCCTTAGTCAGAATATCCGCCAGCTGATGTTCTGTTCCAACATAGCTGAGGATTACCCTGTTTTCTTCAACACAGTCCCGGATAAAGTGATAGCGAAGATCAATATGCTTACTCTGGTCATGAAAAACAGGATTCTTACTCAATGCAATGGCAGACTGATTATCTACCAACAGCTCGGGTGCACCTGCATCTTCCCCAGTCAGATCAGATAACAGCCGAGCTAACCAAATGCCCTGACACGCAGCTGAGGTTGCCGCAATGTATTCTGCTTCGCATGATGATAATGCAACAACCTTTTGCTTTGACGATTGCCAAGTAACAGGGCTGCTCCCAAGAAAGAAAATGACTCCACTGGTGCTCTTGCGAGTATTAGCATCACCAGCCAAGTCAGCATTGCAATAACCAGTCAGAGCTGGTTTTTCTTCACCTTGCTTGCGATAGAACAGTCCCTTCAACCGAGTACCAGCTACATAACGTAGCACTCTTTTCACAGCCAGCAGGTGGTCTTCATGCGGCTCCTCCATGAACGGACTGAGATACCCAACAGGAAATGACAGATCAGGGCGAGTATGCAGGAGATACCTTTAGCCACCAATGATCCTTCTGTACTCCGTTGAGTTCACTGGCCTGCTGCAACTGGTTTTGCTCAACTTCAGTCGATTCTCCATTGGTGTCAGACTTGGGTTGCACTTGTTCAGTCCATATTTCTCAAGCAGCTTGTTGGCATACCCGGTCTGGCACAGAAAAATTCCACTGGAACTCTGCTGGACCTCAATGCCAAGATAATATGAGAGTAAGCCAAGATCACTCATTTGAAACTTACTTTTCATTTCATCCTTGAACTCATTGATGTCCTGCTCCCTTGCACCTGTGATGATCAAATCATCAACATACACCCCCACAATCAGTCTTGATCCTTCTTTGCTCCTGGTGTACACACCATGCTCGGCACTGCTCCTCTGAAAACCAAGAGAGACAAGAGTACTGTCCAACTTGGCATTCCAGGCCCTCGGCGCTTGACGAAGTCCATACAGCGCTTTGTGCAATTTCAAGACCTTGTGCTCACTACCTTCAACGACAAAACCAGGGGGTTGAGCCACATATACCTGCTCCTTCAATTCGCCGTTGAGGAAGGCGCTCTTGACATCCATATGATGAACCTCCCATCCTTGATGTGCTGCCAGAGCAAGCATGAGCCTCATTGATTCGAGGCGCGCCACAGGAGCGAACACTTCATCAAAGTCAACTCCAGCGCGCTGGACATAGCCTTTCGCCACTAGCCGCGCCTTATGACGCACGACTTCACCAGCTTCATCTCGCTTTACCTTAAACACCCATTTAAGCCCAATTGCACGCTGACCTGCAGGAAGTGCTGCTAACTCCCAGGTCTTGTTGTCTTCAATCGCCTTCATCTCCTCGATCATTGCTCGGCGCCAGCACCCTGCCTGCTCTGCTTCAGCAAATGTGGCAGGTTCTTCAGCAGAAGTGAAGTGCAGTTCCTGATCCTCCTGATCGAGCACTCTTGGTGCTTGTCCTGGATTTGGTTCCCGGCCCAGTATGTCATTCATCGACCTCAGCCGTAGTGGCGCATCATCATGATCACGGTCGAGGTCGGAGTCGTCGTAGTTCTCTGGTGCAGCCGGAGCAGCCGCTGGGGTTGGTGGTGTCGCAGGTACGGGCGCCGGTGAAGGAGAGTGAGCAGGAGGTGATGAGGCAGGGGCCGGAGTAGGTGCCTCCATCACCTCTGTCACTTGCTCGACGATGAACGGTTCAGCGTCGTTGTAGCTGATGGCCTCCTCCTCGTCCCAGCGCCACTCGTCGGTCTCGTTGAAGACGACATCCCGAGTGATGATGACGCGCTTCTTGACGGGGTCGTAGCACCTGTAGGCCTTCGAACCCGGCTCGTAGCCGATGAAGATTGCCGGCGAACTCCGGTCTTCAAGCTTGCTCAGATTCGGCTTGGTGTTCTTGACATGCGCCACACAACCAAACGTACGAAAGTAGTGAACTGCTGGCTTGACGCCATGCCATACCTCATACGGGGTCTTGTTGTCCAGAGCACGCGTCGGGGCACGATTGAGAATGAAGACGGCTGTAGAAACCGCCTCGCCCCAGAAGAACCCCGGAAGCTTCTTGGCCTTCAGCATGCACCTCGCCATCGAGACGACGGTCTGATTTCGACGCTCCACCACCCCGTTCTGCTGCGGTGTGTACGGGGCAGTGAGCTGCCACTTGACGCCGCGTTCTGCGCAGTATTCTCCAAACTGCACAGAGGTGAACTCCCCCCCACGATCGGTGCGGAGAATCTTGAGCTTCTTGCCGGTTTCAACTTCCACAGCAGCCTGAAAATCCTTGATAGCCGCCGGTGGCTCATCCTTGTTCTTCAAGAGTTTGATCCACATGAACTGGCTCAAGTCATCAACGAGTAACAGAAAGTACCTCTTGTGGCTTGGCGTCGCCGGCGTGATGGGACCACATAGGTCGCCGTGAACCAGCTCCAGGATATCTTCAGCACGACGGCTTGCTTGCCCGGGAAACGGCGCGCGACGCTGCTTGCCTGCGAGGCAGCAGTCACACAGCTGGTCCACCTGGTCGATCGTTGGCAGGCCGTGCACCATCTCCTTCTCGGCCAGTCGACGAAGTGACTTGAAGCTGATATGGCCGTACCTCGCATGCCACCTCCAGGCTTCCTCATCGCCACGCATGGACAGACAGACTGGGCGGCCGATGTT
>BCLH01000696.1:83701-104694 GCA_001602315.1 Zoysia pacifica
GACTGATGATATTCTCCTTCAGGTTGGGGATGAAGTATACTCCCGTCAGAGCTCGGTGCTCCCCGCTCTTGCACTCGAGGAGAATGGTTCCGCGCCCTTCAATCCCAACAACAGATCCGTCCCCGAAGCGGACGGAACCTCGGATCTTGGTGTCGAGCTCGGTGAAGCTGCCCCTTGATCCGGTCATGTGATTCGACGCCCCTGTATCAAGTATCCAGCGGCGATGATCACCTTCTTGCTGTGCCCCAAGATGGGCAAGCACGGTCTCTTCGACATGGACGACGACGCCCCGCTGGTCGCCTCCACTCGCCGGCGGCTTGGGCGGATTCGCTTCTAGGTTGGGGATGAGAGAGGCACGGGCCATCAGCAGGGCCGCCTCTTCTTCCTCCACTTCTTGGGCCGCATGGGCCTGCTCTTCTTGCTTTTTCTTCCTGCAGTCCCGCGCAAAATGGCCCGGCTTGCCGCAGTAGTGGCATTTGTCGTCGCGGGTTGCTTCGCGCGGCCCAGCCGGTTCCTGCCGCCGCGCCCTCTGCCGGAGCTGAAACTGCTCCTTCCTTCTTCTTTGATCTTCAACCGCGCCATCCATTCTTCCTCAGTGAGAAGAAGACGACCAGTATTGTCGCTGCTGGACCCGACCGCCGTCTTCTTCCTCTGTTCGACGGCGCGCAGACGTCCCGTGGCTTCCTCTACAGAGATGGTGTTAAGGTCAAGCAAAGTCTCTATAGAGATCGCTACCTGCTCCAGGTTCGCAGGTACTGAGTGCAGCAATTTCTTCACTACTTCCTTCTCCGTGATTGGATCGCCAAGGACGCGTAGCTCGCTGGCCAGGGTCGTGATGCGGAGAGAGAATTCCTCCACCGATTCATCGGCTTTGAAGGAGAGTTCCCTGAAGTCTTGGCGGAGCTTCTCGGCATTTGCTTCCTTGACTCGCTCCACCCCAACTCGCATGGTCCGGATTGATTCCCACGCCTCCTGCGCGGTTTCCTTGACAGCGAGTCCGGCGTGCATCTCCGGCGGCACGGCACGGAGGATCGCACCCAGAGTCTTCCTGTCGTCGCTGAACCGTTCAGCACCGAACTCGACGATGTCCCAGAGTTCAGTCGCCTGAAGGTTCACCTTCATGACTGCAGACCACTCGGTGTAGTTGGTGCGGGTGAGCATTGGCCAGATGAGTCCCTGCGTCGACCTCTCGACGACGCGCTCGACGACAACATCGCGCCCGTCGCCGCGCTGACGCGGCCGACGCGGCGGAGGTGACGGCCACGGACGCCGATTCCGATGAGGAGGCGAGGGAGTGCCGTGTTCTGCCGACATGACGACGGTCCCTGAACCTCTAGCTCTGATACCAAATGTTGGAGATGACCGGCAAGAGTTTTCCGCCGGCGAGCTCTAGAACACACACACGAACAGCCGTCAGTGTGCGGTGTGATGCCAATCACCTTCTCCTGCTGCCGGAACGGAGGATAGTAGTGGATGGCCATGGTCTGCCACTGCCCGGTGAAGGCGCCCTGGAGCTCCTCAGTCTCGACTCCAAGGTCTGCCGCCATGAAAGCTAACAGCTGCAACGCGAGGTTCTTTATCTCTACTGAATACTTGTCTAGAGCGTTTCTGAATTATTCAATGTAAAAAAGCTCAAGCGAATGTCACAGTCCAGGGAACATCTATAAGATGGGATGGAATGAAAAGTATACAAACTTGAACATCGATGGGTCTGTGGGCCACATTTCCATGTTCCTGGATTCAACAGGCAGTGTGCGAAGTATCAAACTCTCTGCCCAGTCCAGCTTACCACTGGCTGTGCTGAAGTGGTGCTCGAATCCTTCGTGGCCTTTTTCTCGGACAGCCAATGTTTTCTTCCTGTCGAGCGGCAAGCTAAACAACTGGACCGTGTTCTCTTTCATTTCTTGTATCACCGCTTCATCAACTCCATGGTTTGTAAGCTACATCGAAAACATTAATTTGCTTCTCTTCGAGTGATTCCATAAAAAAGCATCATACGAAACGCATACATATCAAATTGGAGAGATGAACAAACGAAAGAATCCCCAGTTTCTACACGCAGCGCCAAGCTTCTTTATCTCCAGTTCTGAGAACTCCTGGTCAAGAAGCCTGGACATGTCGATGACCGGGAGCTGGTGGCTCTCGTCCTCGCCAACGACGACGTCATCCAGGACCTCCTCTGTTCGGATATACCGGTCTGGAACCTGCGTCGAGTCGGCGAACACTGACACGGTTGCATCTGTCATCTGATGCCTTTTGATGAGCTCGTGGTTCTGACCAACCTCCATTGTTCCTTGTATGCTCACTTCGTTCAGAGGTCGGTTGTTTCGGTGATGTGCCTGTTTATAATGTTGTTATTGTCTCAGCGCCGCAGCAGGGGATGCACTGGTTGCACGGTTCAATAAGCCTAGCTAACACTACCATCAAATCAAATTGGCGTGCTGCATGGATGGGCTGCTGGAAATTCGATCCGCCTGGCCAACGCCTTGGCTCCATCTGTCTCTGTGCTCGTACAGCACACCTCTGTACTTGGTCTTACCATTTTCAATCCATGTACTCCCTACCAAACATAAGCAAGCAACACTAGGGCCCATGCCATGATAAATTCTGAGGTAAGATTGTTTAAACTTGAATGTGAAGAGTTCTGATTGTTTCTAGAACATAAGAATGCATGAGTTTTGCAAAAGAGAGATTATTGTGTGGACCTATATTACGGCACAATTCATACCTTTCAACTTTGATAAACAATAATACATATAAAACTTAATTATTTCTAACAATATTATTTCATGTTGTAATGAAATATAGACACTTGGATTGACCTTAAACCGGATCTGACAGTTGATAACAAAAATATTCTACCTTGGTTAAACATTTGTTTCAATATAAAAAGTACAATATTCTAAGTCATTCACTTAATTCGTTTTGTATGATATGATCAAGAAATATGCATGCAAGATCTTAGTCACCCACAAACTAAGGGCATGTTTGGTAGTAGAGATTATAAGGCTGATTTTCCAATGGATTATAGCAGCTCATGTTACAATAGCTACCAAACAGTAGCTTTTTACCACTTCTCTCTTCCCACCACCTATAATCCATATCGGATAAGTTTTTTACCAAACATTTTTGACATAAGAAACAAATTACACAAATAATCTGAATTAGTGTTTTTCATGCATAATTTGAAGTATAAGCTATTTTTAAATAATTATAATCCCTGCCAACGGGTCCTAAATTTTTTAGTTGCAGTTACAATTGTTCAAGCTTCATAGATTAAAAGTTCACCCATATATTTAAATTAATTTGAAAATATAATGTAACTAAGAGCTATACAAAACCTTAGTTTTTTAGAACTAGAAAATCTCAGATTTTGAAGAGTAGGTGGATGGATCATGTAGTTGAGTGAACTCTTTTTTAGGTACAACCAATACAAGGCTAAATAACATGTATTCCCAAATTCAAAAGAATGCCGTCATGGACAATTTCTTATATCAAGGAGTGATAGTGATACAAATATGGAAAACGAAGTTACCTTGAAAGTGATAAATTTCCTTTGGTTGCTTCGTCAAGATAGAATATAGTCGCAGCTGAAAAGGAAAAGGGGAGAAGGCAGCGAGCAGTGTAAGGCTCCTTTTAGGATGTAGGAATTTCATAAAAATTACATAGGAATTTTACTAGAATCAGTTTAATTTCATAGGAAAAATGCAATAAACGGGAACGGAAAAAAATTCCAGCATACAAAAGAAACCTAAATTATATCTGGTGACAGAGTGCAGATCACATAATGTTTCCTGGCAAGATACCGGTGTGTGATCAGAGAGTGGCTTACATGGGAATCTCGGCCTAGGAGTGTAGAGTAACTCACTTCGCCCAAAACTTCTTAAGAACGTCCAAAAAAAATAAAAATCTAGGAAAATTTTTAGGAACAGTCTGCTGGTCGCTTTGGGTTGTTTGTTTTAGACTCGCTTTGGTTAAATTAGGTGAATGCGGAAAGTGAAGCAGTTGGTCAGTTCAATCAGTGTGCTATCGAAAACAATTGGTTTGGTGGATGCGTTTGTTGGAACATGGATGCACCAGTGACCAGCCCACGCCCTGGCTCCAGCTATGTCCCTGTGCTCCACAGCACACCTACCGGAATCCATGTATTACCAGACTTCAGCAAGCAAAACTAGGGCCCATGCCCCGAGAAATTCTTAGGTAAGCCTGTAATGTGTTGAAAGTAGAGGGTTCTCATTTCTTCTAGAATATAAGAATTTCATCTATTTTCTGGGCGATGAGAAATCCAGGAGATCAAGTGGTAAACGCTGATGTCAGAGGGTCCATTCAGGATGCAATTAGTCATTAGACGTTTTGTTTCGGCCACCTTTTAGTTGGCCAGCTTTTGCTACAGAGAGCATTGTAGTGCACTGTAGTGCTTTTCCAAACGATTAAAAATGGGCCAGTTTACCAGTAAAACCAACAAGTTATACCGTTTGTGCTACATGAGTGGCAGATTCGATTTTCATTAAAAACCGGCCGCTTGGTGAAATTGAGCTAGTTCGCAGGTTTTCATAAAACTTGAGTGGTTTTGACGTTTTTTAAACCCTAGCCTCAACCTTATCTGCCTTTAGCTCTTGTTTACTAGGCCAGTTTCAGGCTGGCTCTCTTTGATCTTGTACTGTTAGATTTATTTTCTTAATGCAACGGCAGAGCACCTGCCAATTTCCCTCAATAAAAAAAGAAATCCTCAGTTTTGCAACAGAGAGAAGAATTCATCAGTTTTGTAAAATAGAAGTATTTGCAGATTGGGGGGGGGGGGGAGTCTCAGTAAAGCTGTTGCCTTGTGATGACGAGGTCACATGTTCGAGTCCTTAAAATAGCCTCTTGCAGAAATGTAGAAAAAGACTGACCCTCTTTGTTTCAGCTTCCAGCTAAAAAGCTGAAAATTAAGAAGCTGAAACAAACAAAGTTATGAAAAGCTCGTTTTTGAAATGCTGAGAAGCTAGCTTTTACAAAAATGAACTAAAAGCTGAAAATCTTATTGACGGCTACTTTTTTGGCTTTTGATGTGTAGAAAAGTAAAAAGTATATTACAAAAGTCAACGTCCAAATTTCATCAGCTAACTTTTCAACTAAGCAACAACCAACTTTTCCAAAAGCTCTAGCTCAAACAATGAGGGCATGTATATGAAAGTCCCATAATGATCAGACTCTTCCTTAACCCTATGCAGGCGGGAGATATATGCACGGGCTGCCCTAGAAGCATTTGTGAATTATGATAACTTTGTTTGTCATTAATCTATTGACATTGTCAGCATTCAACAGGCCTAACAGATGTAGCTTATATTCAAGATTATTTTAGAGTATCGATAATGCTACTTTGAAGTACGAGGCCAAAATTTTCTAGACTGAATATTATAGTGTTGCGTCCATCACTACCAAAGATTATACAAATAATGACCATTCTTTGAATTTCGTAAGCTCCTTGTCAGTGTCATATCTAGGATTCTGTCACACGCCATTTTCGGAATGCACTATACAACATGTATCAGTGGCAACGCGACAGAACTTTCAGTGACAACGCGACAAGGATCTCTATGATCCAACAGCGGTCGACCAGCTAAAAGCGAAGCAAGCAGCGAAAAACCAAGGCTCAAATCTACAAGCAAACTTGAGAAGCAGAACGAAAATCCAGCACGTCATCACCTACGCGGTCCTCTCTATCTAAAATCACAAATGCAAACGGGTGAGTACATAAAGTACTCAGCAAGCTCTAACACTAAGCAAGAATATATGCAGTGATGCATATTTGGTTGTAGCAAAGATGAGGCTACGGGGTTCAATTTTGCGAAAAGCCAGTTTTTATGCAGGGTTCACTACAAAAGATTTTTAAAGGGAAGCGAAAATATTTGTTGTCCATATTTTAGTAGGTTGGACCTAAGGGAGCATAAACTATTCCTGTCAGTTTTCAAATTTTAACTGAAAGAGCCTCCACTATCCCATCCACACTCTTTTCAAAGCACGGGCACCTACACCCACTCACACACTAAGGATATCATAGAAAAACTAATCGTAGGGTAGCCGAACAAGTAGCATGTCAATACCGTGACAACAGCTATTTCGAAAAGATTTTACACTCTGCAGAGGTTATACACTGTACTCACAGGCTATGCCTTATTTCGCGAGCAAGAAAAACATAACGTTTACTCCACAACTACGTAAGCTTTCACAGATTCCACCTATGACACATCCAGGGGCTATCTATGGGGTTTCCCCCTCTCGATGACGTGACAGTATATTTCCGGAGTCGGATCATGGAGATTTACCACAGTCACATCTTTTCCTGATCCTCTTCTCTAAACCGGGTATTACCAAACCAGGGGCTATATCATTGGGCTTACGGTCCCCTGACGTGGATAATTACATAGTCAAAAGTCAGGCAACGAGTTATCTCACGCCCTTCTCCTAGCCTCTCGTGTCCTACCGATCTCCTAATGGCTCAATGTAGAATACCTACATAGTAGAGATAAGTCTCGCCCATTCGGGTTCTGTGGTTGCACAAAATTACTAAGTCGAGTGCTAATGAACCGGTACTTATAAGGCAGGAGTGGCGTGCTCATCCATGGCAGGTAGACCAAACCAAAGCCTATACACCTATCACCATCACCTCTTATGAGCCCCACCCCACGATCAGAATCACTCATCTTCGCCTAGCACCAGTTGAACTAATCCCTATTTTATTTTACTCATAGCACCAAACACATTTTTAACATATTTTGTAAATAATTGGTGTATGGTGCGGCGATGCAAAACATCGCAAGAGGCTTCCTGAGCATTCTAATAACAAAGCAACTTTCTGTTCGTTAAAGTATTTTAACGATGGTATCCTATGGTTAACAAAGAGGGCGTCGTCAACGAGTAATCAAGGTATTTAATATTAATGTTTAGTAACCGATACTAATATTAGTATAACAATCAATCAATTAGGATTATAACTAACATAATATTTTAAATCAAAATATTGTGCATAGCAGAATAGATAGGCACTATAGAAGCATTAGCAAAATATAGGTTAAATATGATCAAGGGGTTAGACCTTGCCTGTAAACTCCTAATCTTCGGAGCTTGAGGTCAGAGGCTCTTCTTCAAAATCCTAATCTTCAATCTTCGGCTTCATGTTCACATCTTCATGCTTCTCTTCACACGCATTCCTTCTAACTCCTCTCAAATCTTAGCTCTTCCTTACACTTAACATTATCTACATGGTGAAAAACACCTAATAAAACTACCGTGAAAGAAACAAAGCTTGAGAATAATCGATAAAATACGAATAAACTCCATGTAAGAACCAAATGAAATCCAAAAGAAAACAGATGACAATGATCATGCATGAGGCAGTGGCTATTGCATTCTAAATTATTTTAAACACTTTTATTTATTACACAGGTGATTACGTGAGTGCACTATGTGTATCAGATCATTGTTACGGCCTCCCTAATGATGCTATATGCCAGTGTGGTGCATGATGTGGAGTGACCAATGTGGCGTGCTCATCCCGTGCATAAGTGTATGCACATGTATGAGAGTATAAGCAATAACATGTATGTAACTAGATTTATCTCCAGCTCTTCATATACGCACACACGTGAGAGGTGTATGTGTGTGTATATAAGTGGTATTAGCTGCAGGTGATTGAAGTGTATAGTGCACCATTTAATTGTTTAAGTTTCTAACATGTAACTTTTAGTGCTTAAAGAGTATTCAGATGATTTATCCTTGTAATTAAGCTACTAATACATTAGGGGCAGATGCACTAATACATGTGTATGCACAGCAAATTGCATATGAATGTTAGTCAGTACATGCTTTCTTTCTAGTGTGCGCGTAGGTGCATACATATATACAAGGGCTGGTGTAGTGATGATGAAGTACGTCATTAGACGTGCCTACAATGCTAGCATGATTGGGCATAGGCAAGATGCAAGTATAAGTGAGATTAACAGCAGAGAGGCAAACTGTATAGTGTGCCACTTTTAGTTGTTTGACTTCTATATGCAGGATTGATTAGTAACTAACTATCTTATTTTATATTTAGAGTTAACTAGTAAAGCTAGCAGGTGGCACCAACTGCAAGCTAGTGGGCATGAAGAGCACGGTTGAGTCATATTAGTTATTTATCCTATATGCATGCAAGTTGTTCTAAGAAACTAGCAATTAACTATTAAGTTTAATTTAAGTAATCAAACAAGTGGCACGGGTGCTAGTGCATGCATCAAAGTGAGACGTGTATGTGTGCTATTAAAATATTCACTTACTTCCTAAGATGTAACTAATCTTAGTGTTTAGCTATTGATTATACGATCCCTATAATCAGCTTACTTTATGCAAGTCTAGCATATGTGTTAAACTGTGCCATCGTGTGGTGTGTGTTTGTCGCATATGATTAGACTAATTACTTAATTTTACGTTTATAACTAAACTACTACACTAGGTGGATGACGTCAATTACAAGCGCGGTGAAGGGCATAGCGTCGTTGCTATTATCAAATTTGTAAATACATGTGGCTCATCCTAAGTGGTTCATGATTATTTACCTAATCCAATTTATATTGTTATACTATTAAAATTATCGCGAGGTGCAGGTACTACTATATACTAATGTAGAATAAAAGGCGTGTGTTACCAGCAACTAGCTACTAAATCCTATCCTTATAAATAAACTACTAAAGCTAATGTATGGCACATGTACTGTTGTATATAAAGTAAGATAAATATTTACTTGCTTTCTAATATGTTTGTAGTAACACTAGTATTTAGCTATTAGTATTATGTTTCTAACTTTAATTAGATTGCATGGAGCAGCATCGGCGTGTGCTCTGATATATGCTAATGACGCTAGAAAATCATGCTCTCTAAGGCTACTACACGTCATGGGTTTTAGTGCTTGCTTAAGGTAGGGTGACCTGCAAATGTGTGCTATCTAATATTTTATTTAATTATAATATGCATGAAACCTATGGTGGTTAGAGGTTAATTATTTTATTTCGTAATATTTGTTTGCTTCCTAATGATTAGTGACTAATTAATAAACTCTACACTTGCACTAAATTACTATATATAACAGGTTGCTCATACTCTGATATATGCTAAGAATATAATTCACACTAATATAGTATGATTTTATGCCTAATTAACAAATGATAAAACACAATATTAAGAATGGATAATAACCAACACGAAGATAATGAAAACTAATAAAAGCTAAAAAATCAGAGGCAACCTGCGTGATTAGGATGATGCGGGCTTTTAGATGCTGGCGATGAGGGAGGCACTGAATCAGAAGCAAGGGTGCACTAGTAGAACACCAACCAATTAATTATGTGTCAGAAGGAGTGTTATGGGATTTCGTGGTCAATTCGGGAAGCTTAGAATAATGAAAGGCGGTGTCAATGTGTAGCTCACATCACGGAGAGCGCGTTAGCACAAGGATCACCCAATCGAAATTTCGGGTGAAAAGATATGGATATTCGACGAAAGAAGGACCTACTGTAACTATCAAAAAGTCATTAGGGACTAATCTGCAATTACTAGCAGATTAGCAGGGGTTCATATCTAATTCTCAGTAAGTCGCCAGGGACCTGTACGCAGTTATCCAAAGATATCAGGGGCCTAAGTGATAGTTTTGTGGGGCCATTGGGTACAAGGATTTGGTCTGAATTATTTAGTTCAAAGTGGAGGGGCTTCTCTGCAAAATGTAGTTTTCTGGATCGATCATCGAAGACGAACGCCACTGCCTCTTGTTCCCCCAAAATGGTGGACCGTGTTCAGGCCCTGTGAATCGCGGCAAGGGGCCGGTCCCCGAGTCTCGCCATGGACCACGGCGGCAGGCCGACCAGAGAGGGCTCGCCGGACCTGGGGAAGGGGCAGAGGAGCAAGAGGGTTGCGCAGGAAGTCCGGCTGCGGGGTCAGAGAGGCCAGGGAGGCGACGACCAGGGCGAGCGGCGGCCAAGGGCGGAGCACGGCGCCGGCGCATGGCGCCTGGCCGGCAGCGACATCAGGAAACTCAAGGCTGGGCGCAGGAGGGAGAGGATGGTGTGTAGAGCCTTGCTGTGGGCTCAGAGGAGCCGGACAGTGGTGGTACCGCTCCGTCGACGGAGAGGAACGGCACGCCATGGCAGAGCGCGGCAATGACGGATGGCGCCAGCTAGCAGGGCCAGCATGGCGGCTCGGAATCCCGTCGGAGAAGCAGGCGGGCGGCGTGGTGGAGCTCCATATGGGCTCAGGCAAGCCGGAGAAGCGCCGAGGAGGGCTGTCCACGGAGGTGGGCAGCGCACCTCGACAGTGCACGGCGGGGGCTCCGCTCCTGCCATCTTTCTCCCAAATTGGTGAGGCTTGGAAGATGGGAGAGGTGCAGAGGACGGCGCAGGCATCCTCACGGTGGGCGCAGGTGGGTCAGGGAGGTGTCGTAGGGCGTCGGTGACGGAACCAGTCGGCGCGCACAGACGGCGCATGGCGGGGACTCGGCTCTGGCCGTGTTCTGTGGAAATCAAAAGGCTTAGGAGGTAGAAGAGGCCGAGCAGGTGGCGCACGTGACGCTGGGAGGGGAGCAGCTCACCGGAGGGCAAAATCGCGGCGGCACAGGGAGAAACGACTGGAGGCGAGCGTGGAGATTTGGGGCCTGATTTCTGGCTTTTTGGGCACTGGTAGTTGGGCGCGGCAAGTTGTTTGAGGCACGTCCTCACGCATCGCGGCCCACATGCACGCGAGTTAAGCGGCACCTGTGCAGTGCGGTGGCAGCGAGAGATAGAAGGGGGGAGGTGTGCTGGCACAGGAGGAATGGAGGAGCCGAAGGTGGAGGCTGACAAGCAGGTCCCATTGACGAGTGACTCTAGTTAGCTTAACACTTAAGTATTTTGAGGATTGAACGGGGAAGAGCAAACAAATTTGGATTGGATTGAAACTTGGTAGAATGGATCTGTAGCAGCTTCTCTACCATATAAATTGTACGCATCGCATTTTTCAAAAGGAACAAGTAGCTATGGAAATTTGAAAGTGGTTACCCGTTAAGGGGGGCGTCTGCTGAAAGAACGAATTAGTTTCCTACGGCTGTCTATGTTGCTTTAAAAGTCAGATTTTCGAAGCTTGAATGGGTTTGAAATTTTGTGGAGTGGTAGAATATTTTAGGATGAACAATTTTTCTTTTGAACTCATCTGCAAATTCAATTTCGGCTTTGTTATAGAAAATTTAGAGAGCAGAAAGCTGTTTAAAAAGAGTAATTTAATTTGAAGAAGGTGGAATATGATTCAAAAGAATTGGACGATTTGGAATTTAAAGGATTGGATGGGTTCAGAACTGAAATGAAACATGAGGAAACAAACGACAAAGAAGAGATAAGGGCCTCTTTGGCAGAGTTCCGAGCTCTTAATTCTCAGTCAGAATTAGTAAAACTCTATCAAATGCTGTTTTTCAGATAAGTGATTTTTGTCCGATTTTATGAAGTGATTCTTTGAAATAAACTAAAAGGCTAAGAGCTGAAAAATAGCTTTTTTTAATTTTATAAAGTGATTATCTATCTTGATTCTAAAAATTTATTTTAGAGAATCAAAGAAACTCACTTTTAACCACAGAATAAATTCACAGAAAAATCAAAAGTGAGAATCAGGAGCTGGGACCTCTGCCAAAGAGGCCCTAAAACAAAAAAGACAATCACTTGTCACACTGTCAAATTTTAATATTTATAAAATTTTTTAGTTTTGATTGTTTCGATTAATCCTTTGAATTAGAAAAAGAATGAGGAGATGAGAAGGAGAGGAAAAATGTTTGGGTATTATTAGAAAAATTTTGAATTTCGTATTTTTAAATTAGTCTTAAAATTTGAGATGTCACATATTCAAATCTGCCAATGGTGAGAACGATTCAGATCATTATTGCTCCAAGAAAAGGCTTCTCTTCTTGGACCTATATAAAGGACATGTTACATAGAAAATACAGGACACTTTACGGCGATAAACCCCAGTACACTGATGTGCTTTTATTTGTAGAATTCGATCACACATCACACTAAACAGGATACAGGACAGAACAAAGCACCTCTGTGTTTCACGGATACCACACCATAGCTGCCAGCAGGTGGAGATGAAGCTAGGCGCTAAATCCTGAGGCTCTCAATGAACCGTGTCCCTTCAGCCAGCGCCCTGAAGTTACCTTTGATATACTCCTCGAGTTCTATAGATCTATATCGTGCCTCACCGTCCTTGAGCAGCCCCGGCAGAGGCGCCACCAGCCCTTGCAAGGATGCTTCCTGGAATATCACCACGGTGGTCCGGCCTCTCTCGGCGTCCGGGAGCACCCTGTGCTCAACACTCTGGTACACGCCATTTGTGAGCACATCTAGGATGTCGGCGATGTTGATGACGAAGGCGCCGGGCAACGGACGCACGGGGAACCATCGCCCGTCCTTCTTGATCTGCAACCCGGGCGTGTCGTCCACGTGCAACAGCAGCGTCAGCCCGAGGCCGTCCGTGTGCGGCGTGATGCCGATCACCTTCTCCGGGTGCCGGCACGGAGGATAGTAGTGGATGGCCATGGATTGCCGCTGCCCGGTGAAAGCACCCTGGAGCACCTCTTTCTCGACTCCGAGGTCCGCCGCCATGAAAGCCAGCAGCTGGTACGCGAGGCTCGTTGTCGCCACTGAATACTTGTCCAGAGCATGCCTAAATTATTCATTGTAAAAAAAAAAAAGTGAAGCCAACATCACAGTTGATCAAACAATTATGGGATGGGATGGGATGAAGTATACAAACTTGAAAGTGGATGGATCTGCGGGCCACATTTCCAAGTTCCTGGCTTCGGCAGGCTGCGTAAGAAGTATCACACTCTCTGCCCAGTCCAGCTTGTCACTGTCTCTGCTGTAATGGTGCCCGAATCCTTCGAAGCCCTGTTCTCGGACAGCCACAGTTTTCTTACATTCCAGCGGCAAGCTAAAGAACTGGACGGTGTTGTCTTTCATTTCTTGTATTACCGCTTCGTCAGTTCCGTGGTTAGTAAGCTACAAAAAACCATCAATTAGTTAGAGTGAGTCAACTCAAAAGCATCAGATAAAAAACATACATAGTATCAAATTGGAGTGATGATCGAACGAGAAAACCTGAAAGAAACCCCAGTTTCTGCATGCAGCGCCAAGCTTCTTTATCTCCAGTTCTGAGAACTCTGGATCAAGGAGCCTGGACATGTCGATGACAGGGAGCTGGTGGCTCTCGTCCTCACCGACGACGCCGCCGTCGAGGACCTCCTCCGTTCGGATATACTGGTCAGGGATCTGTGCCGAGTCGGCGAACACTGACACGGCGGCATCCGTGATCTCATGCCTGTTGACGAGCTTGTTATAGCCAGCAGCCTTCATTGTTCTGGCTCGGCACAAAGCAGAGTTTGTTTCGACGATGTGCCTGTTTATGATGCTGTCTACTGCCTCAGCGGCGCAGCAAAGGAAGAAGCAGTAGTTGTTGCTCAGTTCAATCAGTGTACTATACTATCGAAAACAATTGGTTCGGTGGATGCGGTTGTTGGAACATGGTTCCTGCCTCCATTTTGCGCTTGACAGCAAACCTCGATGGAGTTCTTTACCTCAATCATTCGATGCATTACCAAACTTAGAAAGCAACACTAGGTCCCATGCCAGGATAATTTCAGTAAAGGTTTCTGATCCCTTCTAGAACATAAGAATTCACCGGTCTGGCGACAAAGAGCAGATCAATGTGCTGTCCTGTACTATGGCCGAATTCATATTTTTCACCTTTGATCAACAATACTACGTATAAAATCAAATTATTTCAAATAGAAATATTTGTGGATTTACGGTAACTTGTTTCATCACTAATTCCAGTAACATTGTTTGCATTTATTAAGCCTAACAAATAAGTCCAGAATTACGGATACTGATGTAGCTTTCATCCAAGTTTATTTCAGAGTATTGATTGTTGGAGAGAGAGAGAGAGAGAGAGAGAGAAGGATCTTCCTAGCCTAGCTAGGTTTCCATAGGGCGTTTATATACTATACTTGAGTTGTTTAATTATATTCTATTCCCTCTGTCTTAATTTACTAGTAGTCATTTTTAGTTTGAGAAATTAGAAAAAGATAAAAAAGATAGGATGTACTGAAAACGAGAAGATGAAATATAGATATAGAGACATATTGGAAAGCGAGAAATATATATTGGTGAAGTGATAACAATAATTAATTTTGGAAAAGTGGAGGAAGCTAGGGTGACCAGTAATATGAGACAGAGAAACAATTGGCAACATAAAAATTTGATTGCGAATCACGTTAAAGGTTTGCGTAGTTTTCTCTTGCTTTTGTTTAAGTCAAGTTTTCCCCTGTTGTTTCCATCACACACTCTTTTGCTGACTTTTTTTTTTAAGTCAAGTCTCTCGCGCCTGCATCCATATTTGACTATCTTTGCTGACTGGTGATTAGACTCAGTAATAACGGGCTAAACAATAATGGCAACCAGTAGCGGACCCAGGCCCAATGCAAGAGTCGGGCCACAACCTTGCACGAGCTCATAAAAGTATTGTGGCCCATCAAAAATCTACTTATTTCCTCATTAAAATTGGGCCAACGACTGGGGGCACAATGGCACAACGTCAAGGTGCTCTTATACAACCCTTTTTTTTTTCCCCAAATGAGCTCCCATAAAACAAAAGGTCTTCTGGACACATGTCGTTCATCCCCAAGCGTCGAGCGTCAACCCGTGAAGAATAATATTGTACGGACAGGCACGGCATTTCTCAAAATTGTTGTTAAATGATAATGCAATGGTACCAGTGGTTCAATTAAGGTTGAGTTTTTAAAAGCTATTTGCAAATCAATTAGACTTTGGCTAAAACACAAGAACCCATTGTATTTTTGATGAACCACTTTAAAGGTTTGTTGTAGTTTTCCCTTACCTTTCTTTTTAAGTCAATTGACTCTCACGCACTCGTTTGCTAACATTTTTTTTTTTTGAGTCAAGTTTCTCCCGCCTGCATCCGTATTTGACTACTCTTTTGCTAACCGGGGACTGGACTCGGTAAGAACGGGCTAAACAATAGTGGCAACAATGGCGCAGCGTCAGACTCCGTACTACTTGCAAGGTGCTTTCTTCCAAATGACTGAGCTCCATCCAATAAAAATAAAATGTTCTTCTGGACACATGTCGTTCCATCCCCAAACGTCCAGCGTCAATCCGCGAAGAATAATATTGTTCGGACAGCTACCGCATTTCCTTCTCCGATTTTAAATTATTGATTCACTGTTTATTTTTAACATCAATTTTGACTATTTATTTTATTAAAAAAATATGTTTCAATGTGTAAAATAATTAATATTAATTTAAATTCTATTAATGATAAATTAAATAATAACAAAATTTTATATATTATTTTTTAATAAGACGAATAGTCAAAAGTTTAAAACCGTAGGGACTAATAAGACAATATTATCGGTGGCCGGCACAGACTGTCTGTGGCGTGCGCCCACAATTCAGTGGCGATCACGCTGTATCTCGTTGACTTGCGATCCGTTTCTGAACGAAAGGGACTGGAGCACCGGACCACTCTGAATTTTCCACACGCTTACCTCTGTTCGTTCCTCGGCTCATCATCACGCCATGTGGCATCCACACTCTTCTCGACCGTTGGATCTAACAAGAGGGTGTTAATATTATCTAGAGAGCCAACGATACATGACTCCACACACAGAAAGTTGGCTGTTTATAGTTGCAAGTGAAACAGCTGCATTGTTTCCTGCAGCACCTGGTTTTTCCCTCACTCACATCCCTTCCCCATCTCTCCCGTCCGCGTCCCTTGTTGGACTTTCCATGTGAACGGGCTGGCCAATAGCGGCGACCACGGGATATGATCAGATACTCTGTTTCAGTTTGTAACGATATAAAACCAGGTCCTAATAAAACAATCAAATCCCGATGCATCACTGTTGACCGAGGAAGATTATTCAGATCGCCGTAGCGTTTCTCGGGGTTTTTAATGGTACGACATCGTTAGCACCTAGGAAAAAAATAACGAGCTAAAAAATTTAATATCTCAAACAGTTAATAACAGGTATATAACAGATTATACGATTAAATTGTACTGTGAAGATAAATAGGCTAATCGTTAAAAATCAGCTACATCAGATTTGATTCCTGGGTTAGGACACAGTTTGTCTCAGGCCAAGCGCGCATCTCGTTGACCTGCGATCGACCTGGAATGATCCGAGGTGGCACGGCACCCGTTTCCAAGCACAACTGGACGGCCGAATTTCCATCCAGCATGTTCCTCACTTCTCACTCTCGTCTCGTTTACCTCTCTCTGTTCAGGATTCTGTTCATTCCTCGGCTCATCATGATGCCTCCTCCCCACCAAGTCCTCCTCGTACTCGCGCTCCTCCTCTTCCTCCTGCACGCGGCGCCGCCCTGCCGCGCCGCCACGGACACGGTGTCGCCCGGCAACGGACTCGCCGGCAGCAGCGCCAGACTCGTCTCCAACAACAGCAAGTTCGCGCTCGGCTTCTTCAAGACGGACAGTAAGTCCCCGCGCACTTACCTCGGCATCTGGTTCCACAAGGTCCCCAAGGTCACCCCGGTCTGGTCGGCCAACGGGGAGAGCCCGGTCGTCGACCCCGCCTCGCCCGAGCTTGTCATCGCCGGTGACGGGAACTTGGCCATCCGAGACCGGGTCACTACGAAGGTCGTGTGGTCCACCCGTGCCAATGTCACGACCAACAACACTGTAGCTGTGCTTAGGAACAACGGCAACTTCGTGCTACGGAGCGCCACGAACTCGTCCGTGGTCTTCTGGCAGAGCTTCGACTACCCGACGGACACCCTTCTCGCCGGCGCCAAGCTCGGGTGGGACAGGAGCACCGGTCTGAACCGCCGGCTTGTTTCGAGGAGGAACCTCAACGATCAGGCTCCTGGTCTGTACACTCTGGGGATAGGACCGGACAGGGTTGGCCATCTCTGGTGGAACTCGACTGTAGGGTTCTGGACCAGCGGGGAGTGGAACGGCCGGTACTTCAACCTGGCGCCGGAGATGATAGGCGCCATGACTCCGAACTTCACATTCACAAACACGGAGAACGAGTCCACTTTCATGTACACGTTGCGCGACGACACGGCGATCGTGCAGTGTGCGATAGATGTCTATGGCCAAGGGCTGGTGGGTGCGTGGCTGGAACCCTTGCAGAATTGGCTCGTCAATTACAGGCAGCCGATCCTGCAGTGCGATGTCTTCGCAACCTGTGGACCTTTCACGATCTGCAAGCAAAATGTGGATCCACTCTGCAGCTGCATGATGGGTTTCTCGTTGGCGTCACCGAAGGATTGGGACCTGGGAGACCGGAGCCATGGGTGCAGGAGGAATACTCCGTTAGACTGCGAGAACGAGAGGAGCAAGACAGGTCTAGCAGATAAGTTTTACCCTGAGCAAAGAGTCCGGATGCCTCATGAGGGGATTAAAGTGCCGGCTGCGACAAGTGGAGATGACTGCAAACAGATTTGCTTGGGCAACTGCTCTTGCACGGCGTATTCCTACGGTACTACTGGTGGCTGCTATGTTTGGCATGGGAGATTGTACAACGTGAAACAGCAACCTGATGCTTCTTCAGCTGCAAATGGGGATGTACTTTACATCAGACTTGCTGGAACAGAATTGCCAGAAACTGAGGAAAGGAAGAGGGAGAGTGGAATCAACGTCAGTGCCGCGGTTGGTGCGAGTGCTGGTGCTCTTGTGCTGATGATCCTTGGACTGATTATTTGTTGGAAGAAAAAAGGGAAATGGTTTTCTCGCACGTTGGACAGTGCTCATGATGGAGTTGGAATCATGTCATTTCGCTACGCTGATCTGCAGCGTGCAACTAAGAATTTCTCAGAAAGGTTAGGGGGAGGCAGTTTTGGATCTGTATTCAAGGGGTCCTTAAATGACCCAGTCATCTTGGCTGTGAAGAGACTTGACGGTGCTCAGCAAGGAGAGAAGCAATTCAGAGCAGAAGTCAATTCGATTGGAATCATCCAGCACATCAACTTGGTAAAACTGATCGGATTTTGTTGCGAAGGCGATAAGAGGCTACTTGTGTATGAGTTCATGCCGAATCAATCCCTTGATGTGCATCTATTCAAGGCCAGTGACAAAGTTCTGGACTGGAATCTCAGATACCAGATAGCTGTTGGAGTTGCCAGGGGCCTAGCCTACTTGCACACTGGTTGCCGGGATTGCATTATACATTGTGACATCAAGCCAGAGAACATACTTCTCGACGCATCATTTGTACCAAAAATTTCAGATTTTGGAATGGCCAAGGTTTTGGGGAGAGAATTCAGTCAGGCGGTGACCACAATGAGAGGAACCATTGGATACCTTGCACCTGAGTGGATTAGCGGGTCAGCTGTCACATCTAAAGTCGATGTGTACAGCTACGGGATGGTTTTGTTTGAAATCGTATCAGGAAGAAGGAATTCAAGTCAAGAGTACTTTGGGGATGGTGATTACTCAGCATTTTTCCCTTTGCAAGTTGCACGCAAACTTCTCAGTGGAGAAGTCAGAAGCCTGGTAGATTCAAATTTGCATGGTGATGTGAATCTCGAGGAGGTTGAAAGAGTTTGCAAAGTTGCATGCTGGTGCATTCAAGATAATGAGTCTGATCGACCAACCATGGCCGAGGTGGTGCAGTTTCTTGAGGGTGTAACTGAGGTCGACATGCCTCCTGTGCCGAGACTACTTAATGCTATCACAGCAGGAGCAGGTTCAATAACATATTACACTTAGCTTTGTGTCAAACTTATATATAGTACATGATAGCATTTTAGCAATCCATAGTTTTTTTTTTTCTAAGAATGTGCTTCCCCAACAGTAAGCTTTGACATTAGATTTGTAAATAATGAACAAGGTTTTTTGCATTACACAAAAGGAAAGAACCTTGTTCATTACTAAAAGGTACATATAATCTTGGCACCTGAAATTTTACATTGTAACATTTATTGGTACCCAGAAAGTAATAAAAAATTTTCTTTGCGAATAAACTCTGTGATATCTCTCGTTTCAACCAAAGTTTATTACTGAACATCTTCGTTTCTCTTCTTTAACTCTAGTTAAACAGGAACTGAAATTCTAACATGAGATTGGAATTAAACTACAATATGAAAAAAAAACAGGAATCTATTATAGTCCATAAGACTGAATCCAAATAGTTACATTCTCAGCACAAAAAGAGGAGGATTTGAAAGTGATGTTACTCTATCTTAATAAGTACATGATGTATTTGAGTTGCAGCATTTGTAAATATTACTGCAGTGAAATATCTTCTGTGCTTGATTCTTATCCTTTGATATGGAACACTACCAGTATTTTTTATCATCAAAGGTGCACTATCTGCAAGACAGGTGCCAAACATGCCTTACTACTAACTGTGCCATTAGAAAGCACAGGCAACCACTTAGCAAGATTCGGAGGAAGAGAGAGCAGAGTACCTATGTAAAATCTCTTTGCCTTTGCAGACCTAACTGAAACTAATGCATTCTCCTCCATAGATGAGCTCAGGATCTAGAGAAACAAAAGAAAACTGAACATTTCAACACCACAAACATTTCACTAAACCCAGAATATCTTCCCCCATACAGGAATCTATTCAGTTATTAGCTCCCCTCTTCAATTCAGACAGCATGTTAGAAGCGAAGAGAGAATTGAGAGATAGTATGAACATTGTATTTATACGGCACCAAAGGGTTGAACAGGGCACAGTAAAAGTCATTTGTTAGGTTTGATTCATGCTTCGGTAATCATTAAACAAAAAATCAGTAAATGAGCTACAGCTACTAGAATACCAGTTGTTGCAACTTGCATCTTTTCTGAAACTATTTTGCAAGTAGGGAATACTCCGAGCAACTCGCCTAATATCACAGTAATTATAACCTATTTCACTGAATTGACAAGCACATGCTGGTAGTCGCTGGTGGCGCATGTGGCAATGGACCGCTGCAGCAGGAGACGAACAAACTCTGCTATGGACTGATTTCACAATGAGATGGGCAATGGACTGCATCAGATTAGATTACCATTAGAATGTACCTTAATTTCTTCTGGACCTGATAGGTGTCTCTTTTACCATGGTAGAGTCAGCTGGAATGGAAATAGTTGATTTTGATGTTTCATCTGCATCCAATAATCCCAAAAGATTACAGGATAGGAGCCGCTGAAATCTCTGGTGTTATTGTTGCATGACCTCTGTCCACCACTTTGAAGCAATTGCATGGCTGAACAAAGATAGGGCCATGGTTCTGCCTACTGTCAAAGTGAAGAAGCTTTTCAGGGAAAAAGAATTTACTAAATTGACCCAATAGGCCAATACATGTCTGTATACCACTTGTCAAAATTTCAGAAATCAAAGCGGTACCTTGAACAATCCATGCTGCATGGTAATATGATAAATTATATCCTTTGTAACCATATCAGAGCAAATAGGGCAAGGCTGAATAGAGGAAATTAATGGAAAACATTAGGATAAGAAATCACTGGTAATATAAATAACTCCCGCTTTTAAAAAACAAATTATTATCATCGATTACATCATATGAGCCTGATAAAACAGAACCAGGCACGCACGCACGCATACTTCAGTTTACTAGTTCAAAGGCAGAACCCCAAGGTTCAAAGGCGTGGAGGTGGAGGGCGGGTCGCGATGACGGGGGCGGGCTACGACGGTGGAGCTCCTCATCGCTGTACTGTAGGGAGCAGGAGGCCGGCGTCGCCGCCGGAAGGGGCTATCCGGGGGAAAAAACTTTCCTGCGAACCGGCCGCAAAAGCACTCCGGTGCAGCCCTATCCGGATGATCTACACGTGGAGATCCAACGATGGTAGAGTGGTGGGCTGGCTCTTTAGCCGATGGACAATGCTGGAACCGTTGAGCCGAGCCGACGATTCAACCAAGCCAGCCGCATGGGGCCTCCTGCTCCCGTCCGATTGTCACGTGTCAATCATCG
>BCLH01000696.1:109781-138457 GCA_001602315.1 Zoysia pacifica
TCAATTTATCCTATATAATTTGTCTTTTTTTGTTTCTCAATGCACAAATATAATCTTAAGGTCAAATTTTACGACATGATAAAAACATAATAACACATATTAAAAAAAATAATTATAATTTTTTGTCATTATTTTTGTAAAGAAAGATATTTAATAGTAAATTAATATTTGGAATACAAAACTATATGCAAAATAAAGGTAAAAAATTCAATACATATTTTTCTAATATGTGTTATGATTTATTATCTAATAAAGTTTCACCTTAAGATTATGCTTGTGTAAAGAAAATTAAAAAAGAAAAGTTACACGAGGAGATAAATTGATCCAAAATTATGTTTTGGCGAGGTAAAATAAATGAAATCATAGTTTAAAGGGTTATTTAGACTTTCACTATGCTTGAAGGGAGTAAATTGGACTTTATCCTTAAATAAATTACATTCATATGTGACCTCATTTTTTAGATGAATCATAAAAATTATGAACGGTTCATATAGATTTAAAAATTAAGTTACAATTTAGGTAAACATTGATTTGAAGTTTAATATAAAAGTTAAATCTTATCCCATCATTGCAATATGGCCCACATGTGACCCACTAGCCTGATAAGTCGGGGTGAGTTGATGTGGCCTGCCAGATGGGAGGTAGCCCAATAACTAAAAACTATATTCGACCCATCATTAAAAGGAGGGGGTGGGCTGAGGTGGGCTGAGAATTAACATAAGCGGAAGCTAATAGCACCCATGTATTGACTCCCGCTTGCAGTCTGTGGAACAAGAGCTGAAGCTAATGTATTTACTATTTAGAAATGTATTAATGTTGCTAACGACGTATGTCTGTGGTCTATTTTTGTGATAACAGAACTACTGCCCTTATATGTTTTTTTCTTGGTCTAAGTCTTGTACTGCTAGGAACAGAGAATTTAGAACATGAGACACCAATTCAACTTCCTTGCCAATAATCATTACCTATAACTGTGTAATACTCCATATATTCTTAAATTGTTATCACAATTGAATTTTAATATATTTTTGACTATTTATCTTATTAAAAAATAATTTAAAGCCATAATTCAAATAACTTTAATTATAAAGCAAATTATAACAAAATATATGAGATTCATCAAACTTTTTTTAATAAGAGAAGTAGTAAAAGTTGATATTAAAAGCTATTGGTGACAACAATTTAGTAAAGAAGAGAGTAGGTAATAGCCTCACTAATGCGCCTCACCTATTATTAGGAGACGCACCTTACAAATACACGTCAACTAGTATGAGTAATAAAATAGTTTGGTATCAGTTGATGCTTTCTACGTTTCTGGCAATAAAATTGTAATAGGTGAGTATTGACCCTAAAATTCGGCCACACACCGAGAGCACTAGGTCGTGCTGCGGGTCGCAACGGATCCGATCGGCGAATCAGCCAAAACCGAAACTTTCGGTTTGGCTATGATTGGTTTGGGAAAAGGATAGATCTCACCATTTTGCTATGAAAGGCGGCTAAGTTTACGAGCAAACCTGCAAAGGAGTAATCAACGCGTTTTTGTGACAAAGAACAGCTAGTTTATGAGCAAACTAGCAAATGTTGTCGAATCTGACGCTCAAGATCGAAGGACCCCGTGTGGGGGTGAGCGTCGCAGAACGTGCTTTAGATCAGCCAGAAGGTCCTAGGACACCATCTCTGGTCGTGGAGACTTATGTTTGAAAAACTTATGGAGGTTGGAAGAGCGAGTTAGGGTTTGAGAGATAAAAATATAAAAGTACGATTAGAGATGTGATTGTTGTTCCTCAATCAGCTGTGGTCCTCTATTTATATAGAGGGTGGTGGGCTTATCCCGTGGTTGTGGAGAGCTGAAAACTTAAACAAATCGGTAAAAAATCAAATTTGAAACACTTTCTTAAAAATAGGCAAAACCGAACTTTCGGAATCCAAAATCGAAACTTTCAGTTTCCTCGGGGGTGCAAATCAGCAAAACCGGTCTGGGGTTGCAAATCAGTAAAACTGGAACTTCTGGTTTGCAACACTGGAACTTTCAGTTTTCAGCGTGTGTGCATTTTAAAAACTCTTTAGTTTCCTCGTTCGGGCTCCAAACTAGGTCATCTATATACATCTGTTTCGATCGTCTCGATGAGAGCTACACCTTGGAACCTTCAAATTGTGAATTGATCTTCATCTTCTTTCATTTCTAATAACTTCTTTGTTTTTTTCTATGAAAATTAGTCAAAATGCCCATTTGTAACCTAAAAACATGTTTAAACATCAAACTTGTGAAATAATTAGAGTCAAACATTGACGTAAACAATTTTGCTTTTGGTGAGCTTGTCAAAACTGAAACTTCCGGTTTGGCATAACAGAACTTTTGATTTTGGCCTCTCAAGTAAATAGCTGGACACTCCGATGGAATGAACATGGATCACAAAGAAGGTGCTCTGGACACTCCAGCTGGGCATCGGACACTTCGGTAAGGACTTAGCCATTTTTTTCACAGCAAGGTTGCTGAAACCAGAACTTTTGATTTTGTCTGGATGTCAATTTTTGGTTGTCAACAGTGAGTTATCAGTTGATGCTTTCTACGTCCATAACTGTTGTTTGGTATCAGCTGGACTTACTCCGCATTGCTGACAATATTTAAAGCATAAAATAATTGTAAATGCAACGCTTATGGTGTATCACTAGTTAGGATTTAGGCGAGCAAGTTCCACCACAAGAAACTCCCGTTTGTTATAAAAGTAAACGCATGCCAAAAACTATATGTCCAACAAGGAAGATATATGCAAACAAAGTGGTTAGCTTGGGCCTAGATAAAGTGCTATATATATATATATTTGATCCAAAATTTACTCGTCATAAAACATCCACAGTCAAACTATACAAACTTCATCGCTTGATTCAGATCGAGAAAAGCACACAATGACAAGCATCCAAGGTAACTATATTGTCGGGTGACGCTGCGGATGATCGATGATACTTATCCACGCATAGATTCCCGAGGGTTCCGCCTGCGAAGAGACGACGACGTAGCAGGAGGGCCTGGTCGCGCGCCATGGCCAGGTAATCCGGGGCCCCTTGGCACGCGGGCGCCACATGGCTGACGGCGAAACCTATGGCTGCCGTCGCCCGGCACATGGCGCTGCCGGCTGCCTGCTCTGCTGCCGACTCGATCGCGGCGCTGATGAGAAAGATGGCCAGCGCCTCGAGGGCCATCCATGGAGCCCCCGGCTGCGCGTCTCGAGTGCTCTGCTGCCCACACAGAGGGCGGCCATATTCTGCTGCTTGACTTTGTAGCCAGGGCCTTGGATCCGGCGTAAGCAGAGTGCGTCGTGCGCGTCCCGATCCATGCACCTACCGTGCATACTTCATGCTGGAGGACGTAATGACGCCATAGCCTACCCCTGAAGTCCAAGAGCTTTGGCATGCAGTGGGCCATATACTATTTGTTAGATAATCTCACAATATGTGTACAGTACTTATTTAAGTACGGTCTTTTAGTAATTTTATCTCTCTCTCTCTCTCTCTCACACACACACACATGTGCGCTCTCCATGTGTGAGTCTGTGAGATAGTGCAGTACTTGTGGGTCTGTCGGTGCCGTCGGTCCCTTTCCAAGCGGATCCAGCTGAGCTTGAGGCCCTCCATCCTTCTTTCGTACAATTCCTTTGTACTGCTTTGCATGCGGCCCGGATAAATTTGCATGTATATACCATTGCCCTATCGCTGTCCATGCACCGCTGGGTGTCCGCATTTGCATGGACCATATATACCCTAATTAAGCTAATTAATATGCGTGGCATTCACTCATCCGACGCACTTTTATTGTATAAACATGAACTGTAATATAACCAAACAGAAAGATAATCAAAGTTACTACAATAGTATATCCTCTCTTCATTTTTACTCCCTCTGGTTTTAAAATATTAACACCTTTGACTTTTAACATATATTTGACCATTCATCTTATTCAACAAATATAATAAATATCATTTATTTTATTCTAATTTTTTTTATCTTTAAAGGTATTCGAAACAAGATTAATAATTTTACACATTTAGATAAATTTTTAAATAAGACAAATTACAAAGATGATGTTAGAAGTCAATGTTCTCAATATTTTAAAATTGGATGGAGTAAATGATCTTTATTAGGATGCAATGAGGCAGTACATCAGGTGTTCATGCATCGACTCTAGTTCAATGTCGATGATAATCTGAGATGGAGGCAGTACATCTAAGGACACAATGAGCATGACAGAAGTCAGAAGCTGCAGGAAAGGTCGATGCGTGGAGCTAGTGTCCCTTACGTAGAGAACTGCATGCAGCAATATTATGCAATGAGCATATGGTCCTTATGATTAGCATCTCCAGCATCTATCAACACGGAAGCACGTCTGGCCCTGCTAATACTGAACACGTCGAAAGAATGATTGGTGGCTATATGACATATGCTATTGGCAACCAAAGTATATTTGATTACAATAGACTTGCTGTGACCAACAGTCAATTGGTTACTAATACCGAACATATAGCCACCAAAGAAGGGTTGGTAGCTAATGGTGAAAGTTTTTAGTCGATCACAGCTTTCAAATGTTGGTGGTCAAATATCTGCAGCGGTAAGGCTATAGTCATAACAATGTCACCAAGGTAAGTTGGTGACTATAGGTTAATAGTAATCAATTTGAGACTTTTACTCTTGTAGTGACCTAGTACTGAAACAATAAACAACTATAAATGTAACTCAGATATTAGGTGAATAGGTTTTACCATATAAAGAACCTAACAAGTAACTGAACTACTACTAAAGTTTGCCCATTCCCTTTTGTTTCTGTAAAAAGAATGCCGTCTTTTCTTTGATTTTGACAAATATAGGCACCGATCCCGGATGCATGGACTGTATGAGCTTATATATTGATAAACAAATGGTGGTCCAAGATACTCCAGATTTGCTAGCGATGCACACGGGCTGTCTCTGTCCTGTATCAATCATGCGTGGCCAAGCGCTGCCTGCATACTTTTCCCTGCTGCCTCTGTAGCCACACAAATATGCAGTAGTTTATTGGACAGCCTTGATTTTTTTTAGTCCGTATCTGTATATCCTTTATGGATAACGGGACAGAAATATCTCACGCTTCAAAATGTATGCAGATGCATTATATTGTCAAGACTCCAGATTAGTTGCAATCTTAAATATATTGCATCAAACTATAATTTAGAGACAATGTCCAGTGTTTTGAATAAGTTAACTAATCCGTTAATGTCAAGGACCCAAGGTCACAAGTCGTATGTCCTGCATGCTTTTAGGGGGCTCAATCACAGAATGCATCCTACTGTCTTTCACTATTTGTACATAAGGAGCTTGTAAAATCACATGTATGCACGTACAAGTACCTTGTCATTCATGAAAAAATGCAGTACGTAGATTTCTGTGTACTTCTTGTCCAGCCAAAGCTGAGCGTATTCTTATAAAAATCAAGTGGGAAACCCAACGTATGTCTTGACTTGTGACAGCTATAGCGTTTTGTTTGTGTTTTCTACGAGCAGCTTCTACTGCATCTATATGGATCTTGGCAGATGCTTCGTAGCTCTATGGACAACAATATGCTGCCAAAAATGGTCAACGTTGTCTTGTATGCCTCCGGGGAGCCTAAATCTTGTAAGAAGCACTTTCATATTTTGCACGTACGTGTATATGCGTTTATAAGAAATCTACAGTCGTTTTGGTGTTCCAGCATTATTAATTTCTTTGGTACTGACATGTTTGAATGGCTACAAAATTTTACCACACCGTAAGTTTAGCGGGCCAAAGGTTCCGTGACAAAAATTAGTGCCATAAGTTTGGTAGGTTTTAGCATGAAAAATGAACTAGCATCCTACTGAAAAAATATAGCACATTATAAGTTCAGCAATTAATGAAGTAAACAATTATCAAAGTTATTACGGCACGCTGAAGTTTTTGCATGGTAAATATGATGTAAGAAGCATCTTCATTTTCTTTCGAACAATACTAACTATCTGTATTTTCAAATCAATACCTTTAGGATAAAAATTATACTCCCTCCGTCCTTAAACTGATGTCGCCATTAACTTTTTATTTCAATTTTGACTATTCGTCTTATTCAAAAAATTAATTCAAATATGAAAAATTTTAAGTTGTAATTGAAATAGCTCTAATGATAGTCAAATTATAACATAATATATGATATTTATTAAATTTTTTAAATAAGATGAATGGTCAAAGTTGAAGTTAGAAGTCAACGGTGATAACAATTAAAGAACGGAGAGAGTATATATTTTTAATAATTAAATAGAGCTGTGCTAACAAGGACAATTTGAGAAATCAGAACCGAGGAGTGTTATTATTCAAAGAAAGTATCCCATGAAAGAACCAGCCAAGCCACTCTCTCTCTCTCTGTGTTAACTCCCTCTAACGATCGGTGGCGAGAAGTAGACGGAATCGAGGAAGAAGAAGATAGCAGAGGCAGGGAAGAACGGAGGAAAAGCAAAGGATAGGAACGAAAAATGGACGCGAGACTTGGAGGATAAGTTGAAGATTATTCTTTTCATATTCAGATCATCGTTGGCACAAGATTTATACACACAGCCTGGCACAGAGCTCACGCGCCCAGGCGAGGCTCAGGCCCACTTGGGACCACTAACGGAGCGAACTCGCACACGCGCGCCACGCCGCGAGACGCCGGTGCACGCGCTGGGCGGAACATCACACTGTAGCTCGTCCGACAACTGGGCTCCTGGCAACTGTAGCACATCCGGCACGCCCTTGTTGCTGACATTCCACCCCCTTGAAAGCCAGCTTGCCCCCAAGCTGGCGCGTACGGAAATCGATGGCGGAGAGCATCAAGATCCTCCCAGGTAGCAAGATCAACAACAAGACCCGACCACTGAATCATAACTTGATTAACTTGCCGGCCGCCCACAGAGATAGTACGAGATTGTAAGATCTTCAAAGGAATTTGGAACTCCACTGGCTCCTGGGGCAACAACGAAGACGAAAGCCCTTTGAAACCCTTAGCAAGCTTGAGCTGGGAAACATGTATCACCAGATGAACTGAACCGCCCTCAGGTAACTGAACACGATAAGCAACATTTCCCACCTGAGACAGCGCCTGATAAGGACCGAAATATTTGAAGCTTAGTTTCTGATTGTTGCGATGAGCAACAGAAGACTGAATATATGGCTGCAGTTTGACATATACCCAATCACCAACTGTAAACTGACGCAACAGATGTTGGTGGACAAGTTCAGTCATAGAATGACGCTCCGACAACCAATCAGACAGGCTACCAGATTCCGGCACAGGAGCAGTGATCCCTAGGAATCGTGGCTGACGACCATAAAGAACTTCAAAGGGAGAACGTCCCAGAGCAGAATGGAAGCTTGTGTTATACCAAAATTCAGCGGCCGCAAGCCAATAACGCCACTTTTTCGGACAGGCATGAACAAAACAACGAAGGAAAGTTTCCAAACACTGATTGACTCTTTCTGTCTGGCTGTCGGTTTGAGGGTGGTATGAGGAACTCATTTTCAATGTTGTGCCACTGAGAGTAAACAACTGCTGCCAAAATCTGCTTGTAAACATCGGGTCACGGTCAGACACAATAGAGGTTGGCATACCATGTAACTTGTACACATGCTCCATAAAAAGAGAGGCCACTGATGCAGCTGTATAGTGATGTGACAGAGCAATAAAATGAGCATACTTAAAAACAGACGAA
Source organism: Zoysia pacifica (assembly GCA_001602315.1). Taxonomy (NCBI): domain Eukaryota; kingdom Viridiplantae; phylum Streptophyta; class Magnoliopsida; order Poales; family Poaceae; genus Zoysia; species Zoysia pacifica. Next base: position 117,506 of record BCLH01000696.1, read on the forward strand.
CTACTACCAGGATGCAGGAAACTGAACCAGATTTAGGGAGACCTTCGATAAAGTCCATAGAAATAGTGTGCCAAGCTGAAGAAGAAACAAGCAAAGGCTGAGGCATACCTGGATAAGCAACACGATCCAGTTTGGCTTGCAAACAAGTCTGATAATGAGCAACAAATGTATGAACTGTAGTGTTCATTCCCTTCCAAGCAAACAATTGTTTCAGTTTCTGAAGTGTAACTGGTGCACCTGAGTGACCACCAATTGCAGACTCATGAATAGCAGCAATGATACGAGTTTGCAACTTAGAGTCAGGGCCAACCCAAATTCTGTTCTTATAACGAATAACTCCTTCTTTCAGAGCAATTAGGAGACACCACAAGTTGGGACAGAAGGTTCTTAGCAGTTCCATCATTCACATAGCTCTCCTTAATATCATCAAGCCAACACGGTATAGGGGCTGATATGGAGAAAAGAGAAGCAGAATCATGAGCACGTCGTGACAATGCATCAGCAGCACGATTCTCAACTCCTTTCTTGTAAACTACTCGATATTGCAGACCGAGCAACTTGGAGAAAACTTTATGTTGCCATGCCGTATGCAGCCTTTGCTCATTGAGCTGAGACAAACTCTTATGATTCGTACAAATGATAAAATCTCCTTGCTGCAGATAGGGGCGCCACTGCTGCACTGCAAGTAAAATTGCCATATATTCCTTCTCATAAGTAGAAAGTCCACGAGATTTAGGTCGCAAGGCTTTGCTCAAAAATGCCAGAGGGTGACCTTGCTGCATTAAAACTGCTCCCACACCTGTGTCACTAGAATCAGTTTCAATACAGAAAGTTTGAGAAAAGTCAGGCAGCAATAATACCGGTGCTGACATCAATGCTTGTTTCAACGACTGAAATTCCAAAGTGTGATCAGCTGTCCAAATGTACAAAGCATGCTTCTTCAGTAAAGCTGTCAGGGGCTGACTGATAATCCCAAAATGTTTCACAAACTTTCTGTAATAACCAGCCAAGCCTAGAAAGCTTCTAAGTTCTTTAACAGTAGTGGGAGTAGGCCAAGTGGCAATAGCAGAAACTTTCTCAGGATCAGTAGCAACTCCTGCTTCACTAATGACATGACTAAGATAAGTAGTTTGATTAGTAGCAAAGGAACATTTGGACAACTTAATTTTCCATTGAGCAGCCAACAGCTCGAACACTTGCTGGAGATGGACACACTGTTCTGCAAAAGAGCTACTGTAAACCAAAATATCGTCAAAGAAGATCAACACACACTGCCTAATAAGAGCCAAAGTGTGATTCATAGCTCTCAGAAATGTGCCAAGGGCACCAGTAAGCCCAAATGCCATTACTCTAAATTCATACTGTCCTAAGTGTGTTTAAAATGCAGTCTTATACTCTTCACCTTTCTTAAGAAGAATTTGATGGAACCCAGCTTAGAGGTCCAAGCTGGAAAACCAGGAAGCATCTTGCAACTCATCGAGTAACTCATCGATAACAGGCACATGATACTTGAATTTTTCGGTCAGAGCATTCAGATGCCGATAATCAACACAAAATCGCCAAGATTGATCTTTCTTATTAATAAGCAAGACCGGGGAAGAGAAAGCACTCTGATCCTGAATCAGCGAACAGATAGCAGCCCAGGACGCATCACGGACACGACGCTCTACTGATTGAAGCCAACGAGTGGCCGTGCCCTCAAAATGCATAGTGGCGACCTTCACCTAAATCCCCGGATCAACATCATACATCTCAAAGAAATTTTCACAACACGATTTCCAGAGACGAGGATTATCACCATCGAAACGTGGAAAATGCATCTTAGGCAGATTGCCAAACATGGAACAAAACTGTGATTGCGAAGAATGATCGGGTATAGGAGTACGATCAGCAAAACCACGAGAATTAGAAGAGAATACAGGAGGTGGCTGATGGTTCATACCCTTGACCAGGATATGAGAATGGGTAAACACCATCCCAAACTCATGATCCCGGTTATGTGTTGCGACACGGTGCCCATCGGAGCTGTCAGTGGACGCACCAGCGATAGTATGGGAGTTTGCCGGGTCAACGTCGAGGATACCGCCCTTTGGGTTCGATGGTGCACGGACATCACGATCGCCAGCGGTATGAAGTTTGGAGAGCTCGAGCTGGATGGCGGACAACGAGAGACTTAGAGGATAAGTTGAAGATTATTCTTTTCGTGTCCAGATCATCGTTGACACAAGCTTTATACACACAGCCTGGCACAGAGCTCACGCGCGCAGGCGAGGCTCAGGCCCACTCGGGACCACTCACGTGAATGGACCTCGCGACTGTAGCACATCCGGCATGTCCTTGTTGCTGACTCTCTCTCTCTCTGTGCCTCTAAATGATTAGGTAAATTAACAACACCAATTAATCCTTTAACCCCACAATGATGATTGCCACAGAACGAACCACCCCAAAACACACCTATATATATAGTCCCCCTGTGGCCTGTACTCACGTCTATCATCGAGGTAATTGCAGAAACTACTCCACAAGTGCAGCAGTGCGCACATACAAACCAGCTAAACACCATCACAAAGGAACGCGTCTCCACGCACTTCTATCATGGTGAGCCCACTGAAGCTGATGGAGATATCCAGGAAGTGGAACGCCGGCGGCAGCAGCAAGGTGTCGTCCCCGACCACGGCGGCGTGCCCCCGCGGTCACTTCCCCGCCTACACCAGAGACGGGCGGCGGTTCTTCATCCCCATCGACTACCTCGGCAGCGACACGTTCCGCGAGCTGCTCAACATGGCCGAGGAGGAGTTCGGCGCCCCCTGCGCCGGCCGTCCCATAATGCTGCCGTGCTCCGCCGACCGGCTCGAGCAGATCCTTGACGTCTTCCGCGCCCGCGGCGCGAAGAACAAGAAGAGCGCCAACGGCAGGGTCAGCAGGATCTGGTAGCAGCATTGGTTCGTCAGTATAAGATTGTGTGTGACTATAAGCTTCGATCGAGGCCCTCGACCCATTGATTCGATGGAGCGAAACTGCTGATCAATCTAGGTGTCGTGATCCATCCATTGATGTTGTTTTTTGCTGCTCCCCTAGTGACGCTGAGGTGTTGACGTGCCAATGTGCATGTTTTCAGGGGAGCAGCTGAGATTGCCAATGTGGCCAACCTGCCATGATGTAACATCTACCTAGCCAGATTTATTTATTTCTTTTTGTCTCTTGTTAATCATTTCTGTTTTCCGAATTCATATTTTCCTTTGTGACTAGACTAGCTTTAGCTAGTCCTTGTTGGTTATTACTTCTGGTTATGTGACCAGTTGGTGGATGGTGATCAATTATTTTGTACAAGTTCTAATTATTAAATCCCACATCGATCAAGGCATCTGGCAAACTATATATAATATGATTATCTTGGCCATGACTGATTTATGTTACTACATTTTTAAAACGTAGAGTCTTATTTATTTCTCTCGAGGAAAGGAGTATGGCTTTTCCATTTGTACACGAGCAGTGAACAATCATATACTCCTTTTGTTCTTAAATTGATATCGCCGTTGACTTTTAACATCAACTTTGACGGTTCATTTTATTTAAAAAAAATTTGACAAATATTATACATTTTTTTATAATTTGATTTATCATTAGAGTTATTTGAATTATAATTTAAAATTTTACAAATATAACTAATTTTTTTAATAAAATAAATGATCAAAGTTCATATTAGAAGTCAATGGTGATGTCAGTTTAAGAACGGAGAGAGTATAACATAAACAAAGTCGAATACAATTAGCTACAGCTAGGTTTGGGATATTGTGATGCGTTTTCAAAAGTAATTATTTATTTTTTACTTGTAACTTATATTTTGATTATATATTTTAGATATAAAAACCACATTTAAAATGCAAAATATTTCTCAAAACTAACTCGATTCCTATGCAATGCGGCAGACCGAGCCTACATATGAAAATCATGTATATAGCATAAACAAACTCGAATAACATTAGTCACAGCAAAATTTGGGATTATGATGGCTTTTCAAAAGTCATTGTTTATTCTCTATTTTACTTGTAATTTTTGTTTGAGTGTATCCTATTAAATCTAAGGAAACTACAATTAAATGCAAATATTTCTCTGAATTTATTAGATTCCTATGCAGTGCGGTAAATAGAGTCTGCATATGACAATGGTCTGGATGGCTTGAAGAGCTAAGTACAGAAGGCTTATAACTCACCAGAGAAGGGATTACATTCGCAACCATGCATATGAGCATATCCATGACAGTGATAAGGCATCATCACATCTACGTACAGAACGTAATGTTGCCTGTAGATGCACGTCGAATCACCTGAACTGCCAGTTTATAGTTATGCATGCATATTTATATGGTACATGCAGATAAAATATTTAAAGACGTGATGGACGTCGTTTGGGTTCAGGTGAAACATTCCTGAAACATTGCATTCGTCGTGAAACAAGGCACATGGGAGCTAGCTTAATTCAGATGATGGCTCAACAGCAAACTCATCCATCAATCCGAGCTGAAGTCTTAATCTGCATCACCAGGTAGCTAACTTCCATGAAATTCTATTGGCTTGTAGATTCGATTTTTTTAAAACAATTGTCAATAAATATAGAGAAGAAATTATGCGTCTTTTGCTCTATTTTATTTCTGCCACCGATGCTCGCAAATTGGGCAAACAAAATTCAGTCTTTTTTCCGTGATACGTCATTGTCCTAAGGAGTAGCAGATTTGCGTTTGGATGGTTGGTTGGGGATACTCATGGAGCTTGATTGGCTAGGAATCTGGTGAGAATGAGGTATCAGGGGCAAGAAGAGGTTGCAATCTGGCCTTCCGCAACAAAGATAGCAATGGGACAGGAACCGAAGAATGTTGTTTTGACACCGTGTTGACACCCAAAAAATCATAGAGCCATCAGAGCATCTGGCATGTTGCGTGCATGTCCGGTGAGCCCTTTCGAGTTCAGACACTTAGCCTACCGAAGTGTCCAGCACGTTGCCGGAGTGTCTGTCTCGGGGCCAAGTGCCCGGCACGTTGCCGGAGTGTTCGGGTGAGCCCTCTCGAGTTCGGGCACTTAGCCCACTAGAGTGTTCAGCACGCTGCCAGAGGGTCCGATGAGCCCTCTCGGATTCAAGCATTTAGCTCGCCGGAGTGTCCGGCACATTGCCAGAGTACTCGGTGAGCCCTCGCGGATTCTCAAAATTACACGATGAAACCTCTGGCATCTTTTCGGAGACTCCGGTACCAGAGTGTTCGACATTTACTGGAGACTCCGGTAATGCTGATTTAAGAAAGTTTTCAGCAGATTGATTCTAATTTTTTTTCTAACTCGTGGGATTAGTTACCCTGCGGGATAAGACCATTCTTCCTCTATAAAACAGAGGCCCATAGCCAGTTGAGGATCATCCCAATCGAACCTTTCATTTTGCCTTTACATTTCGTTCTTCTCCAAACCCTAATCCCCTTACTCGATCCTCTTTGCTATTCTTCCTTTGTCCTGATGACATTTGAAGGCGATCCACTGGCCTGACTGAGCCCGGATCATCCCTAAGATGATCCTCCTCCGACGGTGTCCTTCTCGAGGCGGGATTGTCTAGGTGCTGCCCCAAACTCGACGTTAAAGAAACGTTGGCATTCCTGCACATGGACGTGCGAGTGGTATGTTGGTTTGGATCCGATTTCAGCGTCAACACACTTTTGGTGACTCCGCTAGGGACGAGTGATTTTAGTTGCACAAATCGAATCGTCGTTTCCACCATGACCTCCGAGTTCTCCACGACGAACATCGTCATGCCATCCTTAGAGGAGTTACCCGAGACAGCGCAAGGCGTTCTTGGAACGTCGGAGGGCCTCCGAAAAGGCGCGCAAGGCACGCGAGAAGCGGCAGCTGCAAGAGTACTTAGCGTGTTTCAAGAAAGACCGCAAAGGCGCATCTCTCAAGTGAAGGAGCTCGTTCTTCCGGCCGTCGACGACGACGCGGCCATGGGTGCTGCTAATGTAAGGACATCTTTGCACCCTCCTGTTACTTTTTAAAACCTTTCATATTACTTTGCTGACATAAAAAAGGTCTTAACAAATGATATGCAATATATGATTGAAGAGAACATGTCTAAGTCTAATAATGTTAGTATTGCATTGTCGTCTCATGTTGCACATGTAGGTCCTCCTACAAGTACATCGGCGCCCACTACTTCTAGTATAGAACAACCTCCGTATGGCATACCGTTGAACTCGTTTAGTAGACAATCTAGTTTTTTATCTCATGTACAAACTAACGCTTTGGTAGTGTCTCCCGTTAGCGTAGAGCTAATTACTAGCATCTCCAATCCGGCTACGAGCCGATTGAATGAATTGGCTACGTTTGTTCCTCCTTACCGTACCGTTACATATAGCACACCACCTATCCCACCGAGCGGTACGGGTATCCCTCATGGCCCTGTTCCTAATAAATTGTTTGGTGCCATGAAAACAAGCCTACACCCTTCACCACCGGTCGCGTCCACTAGACCACCCATTGCCAACATAGAGGAGTGTATAGCGTGCATTAAAGAGGATTTAAACAAACAATTTCGCAAAATACTAGGGGTAGACCTTAAGGGGAGAGACTGAATTTATCAAAAGCCATACCCCACGTATTTTGATTTGGTCCCTATCCTGTTGGATGGCGTGTTCTCGACTTCATCAAATTCAATGGCAAAGATAGCAAAACCACTTAGGAACACATTACTCAATACGTAGCGCAACTAAAAGAAGCAGGTTTTAGTGAAGCTTTGAAAGTACGATTGTTTTCTTTATCACTAACCAGAACTATTTTCTCTTAGTTTTCATCATTGTCTTCGGGCTCCATTTTTACATGGAAGTCGTCAGAGCGTAAATTTCATGATCATTTTTACTCCAGGGACAACGAATTAAAGTTGTGACACTTGATATCGGTTCGGAAAAGGAAAGAGGAACCCGTCGTTGACTATCTTTGACAGTTTAGAGATATTAAGAACCGATGCTTTAATTTAACAATTTCTAAAAAAGTCTTAGCTGACGTAGCTTTTAGTGGTTTACGGTCGCATCTTAGAGAAAAGTTGGAGGGATACAATTTTTTTGCACTCACCCACCTCCAACAAAGGGCTTCGGCTCAAAAAAGCTGAAGCAAAGAAATAAAACATGACTACAAGACCCGCCATAGCGTGCACGTCGTGGAATGTGATTCGGATAGCTTCGGTGATGATTCCAATGACATCTTGACTGTCGAGTTTGTTTGGCCTTCTAAGGCCAAATCATTTGTTTGTGATTCGCTCAAACTGGTTCATAAGAATCAAAAAGATGATGTCAAATACACCTTTGATGTAGTCAAATGCGATAAAATATTTGATGAGCTGCATAAAGGTGGATACATTAAGATCGCATATACTTTACCTTTAGCGGATGAGATTAAGCATAGGGCATATTGTAAATGGCATAACTCTTATTCTCATGCTACTAATGATTGCAATATTTTCCATTGACAGGTCCAATCAGCTCTTAATGAGGGATGATTTAGTTTTAAGGAGATGCAGATTGACAAGCACCCTTTCCCCGTCAACACTCTAGAGCTCAACCCCAAGGTGTTGATTCGGCCTTATCAAACCGATACAACAAAAGGGAAGAACGTGATCATTAGAGATGAGATGCCTGTTTCTCCAAGTGAGAAGGGTGCCTCTAGGAAGGTGGTGCTCGAGAAGTCCTCCGATGGTCAAGAGTCTCTAAAAGTCACCATCTAAGGCTTTAGACCTGGGGGGCAAGCTCTACCACCCAAGATGATAAAGTCGAAGAATACTAAAGTGGGTAAGTGAAAGGTGAATCAAGGCAAAGACACGGATCGGAAGATGGCGCCAAAAAGCACCTTTGACCGGCTCATGGCTAAGTACAAGAATGAAAATACCGATTTAAATAATCGGTCTACGAAGCGATCAAGATCACCACGTGAGGGAGGCGGCCCACCTAGGAAGGAGATGAGGCCAACTGTGAATGTGCATGGGCCTCCTCCTCCTTTTCCTTCACATGACTTCAGAGTGCCGCCGCCGTGGTTCCATCCTATGCCTTGCCCATCATTCTCGGTGTGGCATCTATACATGGGACCGTGGATGCCTGTGCCACTGATGTTTATGTAACCGAGACCCGTTTCACCGATGCCATACCCGCCATTTCATCCGAGGTAGAACAGATCGAGAGAAGATGTCTTCACAAGGTTCTCCAACCCTATCCCAGATCGGATGGATTCTCGACCGATCAAGGTTTAAGGAGGGAGCTCCACCACCGTGCCTAAGCAAGAGAGACGCCCAAAGCAAGGTAATGAACCTGCTCCCTCCACTGTTTTTCATCAAGAATGTGCATCCGGAGGTGTCGTGAAAATTGTCACAACTGATGTCAAAATCTGGGGAGTCTTCACGGGGCTGATCACTTTAGATGATCCGGTCGAAAAGGTCTTTCATGACCATGAAGCTAGCAGCAGCAAGAGCTCCTCTAAGTACACGCAATTGAGGTAGTGTCCACCTGGCTTGACCCACACTCAAAAGAGGAAGCTCTAAAGGTTGTGCCTTCGAAAGATGTGAGAAGAGGAGGCAGAGAAAAAGAGGGACGAGGTCTTCAATGAGATCAAGCCGATGGTCCCTCAAAGTAAGCAGGAGAGGGTTAAGGAGCCTAACGCCCCTACTCCACCCATGACGGAGGAAGCGGAGGCTACTCCGAAGCTACTTGGTTTGGTCGACGCCGTTTTGGGAGAGGACTCCACAGCGCCCTCACCCACGAGAGACATCGATATATCTGAGTTTGACAATGACGACCTCTTAGACTACGAACCTACACCACCTCAAAAAGGTATGTACATTAACACCATTTGCTTATTCTTTACCTATAGAGGAAGAAGAAGTCGTGGCACAATTTGATTTTGGACCGAAAAGTGTTATCTTCAAAAAGCCCGAGAAATCGGAGAACCATTTGAAACCCCTCTATGTGAGAGGTTATATTAATAGTTCACCGATTTCTCGCATGCTTGTGGACGGCGGTGCTATTATTAATCTAATGCCGTATTCTTTGTTTAAGAAGCTAGGTAAGGCTGATGACGAGCTCATCCGGATCAACATGACTTTGAACGGTGTAGGAGGAAGAGACCCTATCGAGGCTAAGGGGATCGCTTCAATGGAACTCACTGTTGAAAGCAAACCATGGCTACCACTTTCTTTGTTGCCGATGTGCGCGGTAGTTATAGCTTGATCTTAGGGCGTGATTGGAATCGTGGCAATAAATGCGTTCCTTCTACCTTACACCAATTCTTGATACAATGGATTGGTGATGATGTAGAGGTGGTTCATGCGGATGCATCGGCTTGTATTGCTATGGCTGAATCATTTTCTTTGATGCATGACACCGTTAAGTGCTTGACCGGTTTAGACTTGACAGATTATGATTTTCTTAGTGTAACTAGAGATAGTTTTGTATCGGTCAATGTAAAGCCGATGGAGAATCGGCTCAATCATATAATGTGATTTAATGGATTCTAATCTTGATTGGTTGCAAAAGAGAGTGGAACACTATCGGTTCAATACGAAGGATATGTGAGAAGCTATCGAGTAAATAGAAGATATGGATAAGTTACGACAAGGATTCACATCAACCGATCCTCTTGAGAAGGTGAACCTTGGCAGCGATGATAATTCGAGACCAACTTATATAAATAAAAATCTAAAAGCCGATTATAAGGCGAAGTTAATCAGTTTACTAAAAAAATATGTGAACTGTTTTGCATGGTCTTATAATAAAATGCTCGGGTTGAGCCGCGAGTTAGTTGAACATTGGCTTCTAATAAAATCTGATTTTAGACCTTTTAAGCAACTGATGAGGAGGTTTAACCCAAATATGCATGATCGGATTAAATAAAAAATTAACTGATTACTTGATGTAAAATTTATAAGACCTTGCAGGTATGCGGAGTGGATATCCAACATCGTGCCGGTGGAAAAGAATAACACCGGTAAGATTAAAGTTTGCATTGATTTCACAAATTTAAATTGAGCCACTGCTAAAAATGAATATCCTATGTCCATAGCCGATATGTTGATTAATGATGCTTCTGGCCATATAGTTATTAGCTTTCTTGATGGTAATGCGAGATACAACCAAATCTAAATGGCCGAAGTGGATATGTCTAAAACTGCTTTTAGATGTCCCGGTTTTGTAGGATTGCTTGAGTGAGTTGTCATGACTTTCGGATTAAAGAATGCGGATGCCACATATCAAAGAGTCATGAACTTTATCTTTTATATTTTGCTTGGTGCTATCATAGAGGTTTACATAGATGATGTGGTAATTGAATCGGTCGCTTTAGATTCTCACTTGACCGATTTGCAACTTGCCTTGGATCGAATGCGTCGTTTCAGTTTGAAAATGAATCTGCTCAAATGTGCTTTTGGTGTGTCGGCCAAAAAGTTTTTAGGCTTTATAATTCATGAAAAGAGCATAGAAGTAGATCCTAAGAAGATAGAAGTAATTAGGAACGTGCAAGAGCCGACATGTAAGAGAGAGTTGCAAAGCTTCTTAGGAAAATTACTTAAGGCGATTCATTTCCAACTTGTCAGAAAAAATTAATGTATTTACTCCTATTCTTCGACTAAAAAATGAAGCCAAATTTACTTGGAGGGCAAAACAGCAAGATGCTTTTGAGAAGATCAAAGAGTACTTGTCTTTGTCACCGGTGCTTAAGGTGCCTAAGGGAGAAATCCCTTTCCATCTTTACGTAGCGGCGGAAGATGATGTGGTTGGTGCTATTTTGACACAAGCCAAAGGAAAGGAGTACGTGATCACTTATGCGAGCTGACGGTTGGTGGATACGAAAACAAGGTACACTCTTATCGAAAAACTATGTTTTTTCTTATATCATGCTTGCACCAAGTTGAGACATTATTTGCTATCTAGCACTTGTGTGGTTTCTTGTCAAACCGATGTTATTAAACATATGTTGCATAGGCCGATTTCTAGTGGTAGGCTTGGTGAATGGGTTTATGCATTGATTGAATATGATTTGGTTTATGAATCGTTGAAATCCATGAAAGATCAAATTATTGCTAATTTTATTGTTAAACATCGGATTGATTTAGAGCATGAACTAGATGTTGCATATGTTACTTTTACCCCTTGAAAGTTATATTTTGATGGATCGGTTTGTAAAAAGGGTCAAGGTGTTGGTGTGGTTTTAGCATCTCTTTATGATGCACACTTTAAATTCTCAAACCGATTAGAGTATGATACGCATCAATCAGCTCCAAAAATGAAATGGTTATTAAGGAGGGCCGGATTCTATTGGCCAACCATGATTGCCGATTGTTACCGCTACTACAAAGGATACTAAGAGTGCCAAAGATTTGCAAACATCAATTCGCACCCGCAGCTATGATGAACCTCATCATAAAATCATGGCCATTTCAAGAATGGGGATTGGATTTCATAGGGCAAATACATCCTCTATCTTCGAAGGGATATCATTTCGTGTTTGTCACGACGGATTACTTCACCAAATGGACCGAAGCGGTGGCTCTTAAGAACATAACGCACAAAGAGGTAATTGAGTTCCTTACCGAGCACATTATTCATAGATTCGGCATACCTCAAACTTTAACTAACGACCAGAGTACTTCCTTTACGTCTGGTCGTTAGTTAAAGTTTGAGGTATGCCGAATCTATGAATAATGTGCTCGGTAAGGAACTCAATTACTTCTGGTCGTGTTAAAGAGTTTGTTGAATCCTATAGAATTAGGATACTCAATTCATCTCTATATTATGCTCAGATCAATGGCAGATCGAGTCTAGTAACAAAATGTTGATTAAACTCATTAAGAAAAAGATAGAAGACCATCCCAAGAGATGGCATGAAGTCTTATCGGAAGCATTATGGGCTCATCGGATATTTAGGCATCGGACAACTAAGGTAACGCCCTATGAACTTGTGTATGGATAAAAGGTCGTTTTACCCGTCGAGGTAAATCTTGGAGCTCTAAGGTTAGCCAAAAAAAATGATTTATGAACCGATGAGTATAGAACTCTAATGTTAGACAATATCGATGAAGTCATCGATAAGCATTTAAATGCATTGAAAGAAATTAAGTGAGACAAGGCTAGAGTTGCTAGAGCCTACAATAAGAAGGTGAAAGTCAAAACTTTTCAGGTGGGAAATTGGTTTGAAAAACTATTCTACCCATAGGCTCAAGAAGCAACAAGTTCGGAAAACAGTCTCCTAGTTGGGAAGGGCCATACCGACTAGTAAAAGTCATTGCCAGAAACGCATACATGTTCGAAGATATTCGCGGAGGATCATTACCTAAGGCCCTTAATGGCTGATACTTGAAAAAGTATCATCCAAGTGTATGGCAGGAAGCATAAGAGAAGAGTGGCTGATCTGAAGAACATCGTTGCCAAAGTTGAATACAATGGCCGATGAGTGAAAAAAAACCATCGCCCTTAGAGGTATTTGGGTGCTTAAATATTTTATGGTGTAGGAACTTCACCAAAAAAAGGAAGCATATGTTGACACCCAAAAAATCACAGGGCCACCGGAGTATCTGGCACGTTGCCGGAGTGTCCGGTGAGCCCTCTCGGGTTCGGGCACTTAGCCCACCAGAGTGTCTGGCATGTTGCCGGAGTGTCCGGTGAGCCCTCTCTGGCTTAGGAACTTGGCTCACCGGCACGTTACCGGAGTGTCCGGTGAGCCCTCTCGGGTTCGGGCACTTAGCCCACTGTAGTGTTCGGCACGCTGCCGAAGGGTCTGGTGAGCCCTCTCGGGTTCGGGCATTTAGCCCACCGGAGTGTCCTGACACGTTGCTGGAGTATCCGATGAGCCCTTTCGGGTTTGGGCATTTTGCCCACCGGAGTGTTCGGCCCGTTGCCGGAGTATCCACTAAGCCCTCTCGGGTTCTCAGAATTACACGACGGAATCTCCGGCATCTTACCGGAGACTCCGGTCACCGGAGTATCTGGCACTTTATCAGAGACTCCGGTAATGCTGATTTAGGAAAGTTTTCCCCAGATTGATTCTTATTTATTTCCTAACTCGTGGGATTAGTTTTCTTGCGAGATAAGACTATCCTTCCTCTATAAAACAGAGGCCCATGGCCGATTGAGAATCATTTCAATTGAAACTATCATTTTACCTTTACATTTTGTTCTCTTTCAAATCCTAATCCCCTTACTCAATCCTTTTTGTTGTTCTTCCTTCGTCCCGGCGACGTTTGAAGGCAATCTGGATGGTCTGACCCCGCCCGAATCATCCTTAAGATGATCCTCCTCCGACGGAGTCCCTTCCGAGGCGGGATTGTTTATGTGCTGCCCCAAACCCAGCGTTGAAGACATATCGACATTCCCGCATATGGATGTGCGCGCGGTGTGTTAGCCTGGACCCGATTTCAGCGTCAACACACCGCTATGCTTGGTAAAGGTGCACGGCCCGCTACCCTTTTCACAGACTGTTTCGGCACTTTTCAAATTTAAATCGAAGTTTTATTCAAATTTGTCCCAGTATTTTTATGGCTCTGCTCTTGACTAGGCTAAGTCAAAATTCTCAGCCCGTTACCACCCCCTGCTCTACCTCAAATTTCAAGGAGGATTTTTGTGGTTTTAAATTCCCTTTAGCTACCAGAACACATTAAATCAGCGCTAGGTGTGGTAATCACTACTACTTAAAAAGCATAGTTTTTCTTTTCTAGGTACACTACTCAATATAGATAGGTTAGACTAGTGCACACAAAAAATGCTCACAGAGTTGTTCTTTTTTACAAATCTGACGGATGAAATCTCTCTACAAACATCTCTTAAGATCTAACAGATGAGCTTTTTCGGATCTCTCAGATGTTAGGCCCACACTGTCTATGTTAATTAACAAAACACAACTACCTGGAACAAATATATGAGATTAAAAAAAAGTTATTGGAAAACCATTCAGATGCACCATAAAATGGATCTTTTTCTTTGTAGGGACGTGAGCAACCTGTGGAGGCGAACACTTTATTTCATACAACATTTTTATATGTCATCAATAAAAGTTGTTACTTTTTCTGTTGCTGCCATCCATCTGTTATTTTATATTAGTGAAACTTCAAATTTTTAATATTAGACATATTATTTTCTTAAATCAGTATTTTTTCTAGACCGTAGCGTTAGCACGGATATCAAGACAAGTTAACTTTTAATCTTCCATGGAGGGTTCGATTATCAACGTAGTAAGATAAAAACTTGAATCATAAAGAGCTCAAACTGTCTACCATGCAGTTATAAGTATCCAGCTTGGTTTTTCTGCGCCGGGATCCACTGGCGTACTACATGGTCACGGTCATGTGGTTTTGGATCCACATCTCTGCGATCTGGTAGTAATGGGTAGTACGTGAGAAGATTTGCTTCTGGTTTTTCTTTTTGGATTTCACCAATTAAGGGCATTTGATTTGTTTAACTTTCAGATAATTACATAAAAATTTCAAAAAAAAATCGTTATGACAAATTTAAAAATATATGGCGAAACGATTTGGCCTTAGATGGCCAAACGAACTCGACAGCGAAAATGTCATTAAAATCATCATCAGAGCTATCTGAATCATATTTCATGACGTGCACGCTGTACGGGTCTTGTAGTCATGTTTTATTTCTTTGCCTTGGTTTTCTTGAGCGGAAGTCTATTGTTGGAGGTGAGTGAGCTTAAGAAAATCATATCTCTCCAACTTCTTCCTAAGGTGCAACCGTAAACCACTAAAAGCTAAGTTGGCTAAATCCTTTTCTAAAATTGTCAAATTAAATTATTGGTTCTTAACTTCTCTAAACCGTCGGAGATAATCAACGACGAATTTGTCTTTCTCTTGCCGAACCAATGTCAAATGTGACAACTTTAATTTGTTGTCCTCGAAATAAAAGTGATCATGGAACTTGCGCTCTAAAAAGTCCCACGTGTACATGTAGCCCAGGGACAATGATGAAAAATAAAAGAAAGTGGTTCTGGTCAGTGACAATGAAAACAACAGTACTTTCAAAGCCTCACTAAAACCCTCTTCTCCTAGTTATGCTATATATTGTCTAACGTGCTACCAAGTGGTTTTGCTATCTTCGCCATTAAATTTGACAAAGTCGAGAACACGCCATCCAACGAGATATGGGACCGAATGAAAATACGTGGGGTACGGTTTTTGATAAATTCGGTCTCTTTCCTTGAGGTCCACCCCTAACATCTCACGAAATTATTTGTTTAAGTCCCTAATGCGTGCCATACACTACTCTGTTGGCAAGAGGTGGCCTAGTGGATGTGTCCGGTGGTGACGGATGCGTGTTTGCTTTCATGGCACTAAATAATTCATTAGGGATGGGGCCATAAGGGATACCCGTACTGCTTAGTGGGATAGGTGGAGTACTATATGTAACGGTACGGTAAGGAGGAACAAAATTAGCTAATTTATTCAATCGGTTCGTAGCTGGATTGGGGATGCTAGTGATCGACACTACGCTAGCAGAAGACACTATCAAAGTATTAGTTTATGCATGAGACAGAAAATTAGTTTGTCCACTAAACGAGTTCAACGGCATGCCATTCGAAGTTTGGTCTACACTAGATGTAGTAGGCGCCGATGTACTAGCAGGAGGATCTACATGCGCAACATGAGAAGATGATGCAATACTAGCATTTTTAGATGACTTGGTCAAGTTTTCTTAAATCATATATTGCATATCATTGTTCAAGACCTTTTTTAAATCGGCAAAATAATACGAAATGTCTTCAAAAGTAACAGGAGAGTGTGAAGATGTTCAGGATGGTTGGAAGAACAGGTTCCTTCACTTGAGAGATCACGCCTTGACGGTCTTTCTTGAAACACCTCAAGTACTCCTTCAGCTCTCGCTCTTCCTGCGCCTTGCGCGCCTCTTTGGAGGCCTTCCGGTGCTCTAGGAACACCTTGAGCATCTCCTAGGGCAACTTGTCTAAGGATGGCATGATGATGTCGTCGTCGAGATCTCGGAGTTGATGGTGGAAAATGACGATTCTGTTTTGTGCAACTAGAATCACTCGTTCCCCAGCGGAGTCACCAAAAAGTGTGTTGACACTAAAATCGGGTCCGGCCCAACACACCGCTCGCACATCCGTGTGTGAGAATGCCGATGTTTCTTCAACACCGGATTTGGGACAGCACCTAGACAACTCCGCCTCGACAGGGACTCTATTGGAGGAGGATCGTCTTATGGGTGATCTGGGCTCGGTCAAGCCAACCGGATCGCCTTCGGTCGTCGTCGAGACGAAGGAAGAACAGCATGAGGGTCAAGTAAGGAGATTAGGGTTTGAAGAAGAATAAAATGTAAAATTAAATGATAGGTTCGATTGGGATACCTCTCAACTGGTCATGAGCCTCTGTTTTATAGAGGTGAGATGGTCTTATCTCGCAGGGCAACAGATCCCCCAAGTTAGGAAACAAATTGGAATTGATCTGCTGAAAACCTTCTAAAATCGATACTACCGGAGTGTCCGGTAAGGTGCCGGATACTCCGGTGACCGGAATTTTCGGTCAAATACTAGAATGTTTGAGAACCTGAGAGGGCTCACCGGATAGTCTGGCATAATACCGGACCCTCCGGTAGGCTTCATGCCCCAACCCGAGACGGCTTGCCGGACAATCTGGCATGTTGCCAGAGGCTCCGGTGAGTTGAAAAATCTCAAACCGAGAGGGCCTATCGGACAATCCGACATGGTGCCAGACACTCCGACGCCGGACAGTCCGGGGTGAGACCGGACACTCTGGTGGGCCAAGTGCCTGAATCTAAGAGGGCTTCCCGGATGCTCCGGCACAATGCCGGACACTCCGGCAGGCCAGATACCTTAAACCTGAGAAAGCTTGCCGGACCCTACGGCAATATGCCGGACACTCCAGTGATTCTGATTTTTGGGTGTCAACAATTCCATTCCATAACAAAGAGGAGGATCACTAGATATAAGGAGGTGTTTGGTTGGGCCTTTTTGCTCCGTAATCAGATTACAGTGCTACCATTTACTACCTCCGCTTTAAAATATAAGCATTTCTAACTTTGGATAAGTCAAAAAAATTTAAATTATATCAATAATATCTAGAAAATTATAAATTTTTAATATAAAAATATAATTTTATGAAAGTTTATTTAATGATGAATTAAAAAATATAATTTTTAATATGATAAAACATTATTATTTATATATTATTAGAGGTCAAAGTGATAAAAGTTTGACTTTGACAAAACTTAAAAAATGTTTATACTTTGGAACGAAAGGAGTACATTCCCAATTGTTTGGTTTGAGTGGACCATAAGCGATTAACAGTGCTATCTGATCCAGCTTGTGGAGGCCCGTTACCGCTCACCTTCTACAGTAATTGATTCCCGAAGTCGCAACCTAGTCCTTGTGAGCTTTGTCTCTCCATGCGTGTCGCATGGAGTGCGGGGGTAGCGTCTCTCTCATGAGTCTCCTACCAGACTCCCGCAGCCTGCAGCTCTCCGCGTGCCAAGGGTGGCATGAACCTGAGCCCTTATCCCTCCACGTGCCACCCCTAGCCCACACCCATCACTGTGCCTCTCTCTTTGTTCTAACCCTGGAAACAAATAGCCGGTTATAGCTTCTGCTATAGCTCACTACAGCAGATTTTTTTGCCATTAGGCTATTTGTGTTTGCAGTACAATTTAACCGCTAGAGCCTTCTATAGCCCTTGCTATTAGCTGTTTGATATACCATCCACTAAATGTCTTAGCCCGCTAGTTTTTTTTTGGTTCTTACACCCAAGCCCAAATACAGCTAATGCCCACGCACACGCTGCATAGGTCACACCTACACAGTAACCCGCTTACGCTTTCGTGCTCTCTTTACGTAAAACGATTAATCTAGAGTTACTATGTTTTGGGTCATTGGCTAGTGAAGTTGGTATAAAGATCAAATACACCGAGTAGGGAGAGTTGAATTGGTGGATCTGTAAGACTAATTTCGCTACGAATGTAAACTATGTGACTCAATCACAATGGAAGCAAACCTAAGCAATTCAAGTAGGCCAAAACCAGATAAATTCCTAATTCACCTTTTGGAGGTCCTTCCCCCTTTGGAAGGCTGTGGGCGAGGAGGGATTCGAACCCGACACATTTTTTTTTTGTGCAGAAAAAGAAAGAGCAGTGCAATCTTTCAAACTTACATTTGAAACGTGAAATATTTATACAAAAGGGGGGGTCTCGTTATTATTTTTCTTTGCCTTCGCTCTAAATTGAGGGCCGTGAGCGCGGTGGGAACGGGCTTCCCAAAAAGCGAGCCCCCCCCCCCCCGGGTCACCCAATCAAGTCAGCAGGATCCACAAAAGCAGTCTTTTCCACCACATCTCTCGGGCCATCGAATAAGATTTTGGGTTAGGGAAGGGAAGAAGGGGCCTAAGCACGGCAGATGCCGTACACTTGAGTGTCAAAGAAAAGCGAGACTGTACTTCTTTTGATCCGCGGATAAGAATATTTGTCCATCTGTAATGGAGAACCTATCCTGTAGGTGTAACCTTCGGCAAGTTCTCACCAGTGTTAGCAAAATAGGCATTAAAGCTCGCGGTTTTCTTCGAAAGTGTCAGACTCATATATATATATATATATATGCTAGTGGAAAGATAAGAACAATAAGCAAGCATTAACATGATAGTCACCAAGAGGAATCAAAGAACAACCTATCACTCTACTCAACGGTAAGTATATGCGGTAAGTAAAGAGAGAGAGAGAGTGCTCAGTGATTTTTTCTCGAGGTCTTGGAAGGTAGGTGCCTTCCCCTAATCCTTATTGAACCACTCCCGTCAGCGTCTTGGTTCCTCCCGTCATTCCCGAAATAATGCTAGTACGCTTCACTTTCGGAGTGAAGTCATTGGCAGCCCGACTGTCGCACACAATACCCAAGCGCTAGAGTAAGCCTTCAAGGCTCGGACGCTTCTTCTTAGTGTCCCTTTCGAACAGAGAACCTGAAACTGCATACAAACTTGGCGTTGTCTTCCACAATCGCATCAGAAGCTCGAACACGAACCCCTAGCTGGTCTAGGCTGTCCAAACCAAGAGTAATAGGCAAAGATCACTCCTCTCAAGCCCCACAAGCTCTAGAAGGGTATGAATGCTCCGTATCACTCTCCTACTAGAACCAAAGATCTCCAATCTTGTCTTGTG
Organism: Zoysia pacifica; assembly: GCA_001602315.1. NCBI lineage: Eukaryota > Viridiplantae > Streptophyta > Magnoliopsida > Poales > Poaceae > Zoysia > Zoysia pacifica. The sequence continues at coordinate 136,692 of BCLH01000696.1, forward strand.
CTCTCTTGGTGGTGTCCTTTGTCCTCTCACAAGTTTTCTTCAGCAATTTAGATGTTAGACACACAACAAAATGTCCCCTTCCACGGTTTAAATAGGTTCAAAGTCCAGAAACAATCGTTGGAACGTGATGTCATAAAGCTGACTTCTTTGTAAAATCACCGGACTATCCGGTGACCTTTTCCTCCATTTGGCTAGGGAAACACCCTCTCTAGAATCTGTTCCATAGAACACCAGACTGTCCGGTTTATACCTTCACCGAACTGTCCGGTGACATTCACTTTTGGACTCTCAGAGACATCTTCTCTAGACTTAAGCTTCTGGCTCCCTGGACTGTCCGCTCACTGCACCGTCGAACTATCCGATGACTGCTTCACCTCGACCCTAGAGAGCACCTCTCACTGGACTGGCTCCTTCAGGGCTCATCAGACTGTCCGGTGACTGCTTCTTCAGCTGGACTTGAGCTTTGGTCTTCGGCTTCGCTTCCTCTACCAACTCCAGTGCTTTCTGAGAATCTAAAGAGCATTCACACCCTCTAACACTTGTATGACAGGAGACAAATGACCTTACCCCTCTTAATAGTATCGGCGGTCCTATGGACTCTCTAGCTAATCCTTAGCCATGGTCCTCCGACGCCCAGAAACTCATCTTCTTGAGATTGTACTTGTCATCCATCGAGAAAGCCCACCATATTGATGTAGAATTAGCCAGGCGAAACCTATAATTACAACCGTTACCTATGTTGTTCATTCAAGCACCAAAATCAATTTATATATTTTAGGGGACTTCAAAGGTCATGAAGCTAACAGTTGGTCCATCCCTCTTTGAACTAGAAAGGTGAGACTATTTTTAGTGGTTTACCTACACCAAGAAGCTGTGGGAGTTGAGCCTTTTTTTTATGAGCCTCACAGACTCTCGCCCTTAAAGAACTCAACGTCTTTGTCGAAGCAACGCACCCATACTAGGGATAGACGAACAGGATCGATCCACCATGGCCACATCTGTACATCAGTGACAACATATGTGTTATGCCATGGCCACATAGGGCCCATGCGCCATGCACATCGTATCTGCTCCTCTGATCTACATGTCTGTAACACAATGAAGGTCGGTTCTGATACTAATATGTAATAGCGTAGACCCAAATATGACTCATACCCGGCATATGCTGTGTGGACCACACCTACACAGCAACCTGCTTACACTCTCATCTTCGTTTCACATAAAAAGATTAATCCGGGGTTACTATACTGGATTAGTGGTTATTTATGTTGGTCATCTCTCTTTGAACTATTAACATAGGACTATTTCTCGTTGTTTACCAACACCAACAAGCCATGAGAGTTCGGCATTTTCCCATGGGTCTCACACTATCTCTCGAGTCGTTCCCCGCCATGCCAAGCCTCCTCTCACATCTCCTCTATGCACACCCGTTATGCATCACAGCAGCGGCTGTTGCGGACTCCTCATCTGCACCTACCTTAACTCCCCTAGCCCTGGATCCCTGTGCCGTGCCGCTGATGCCTTCTGCGACTGTGCTCGCGTGCTCCTCTCTCTCTCTCTCTCTCTTTCTCTCTCTCTCTCTCTCTGGTGGTCCTTTCCTAATCCTAGCAAGTGCAGGAAGATCCACACACTAGAAGGTTCAGGGTGCAACCAGAAAGATCGGCATTGCCGGGTTTTCATATGTTATTTTTAGTTTTTGCCTTGCTTTTTTCTTAGTTAGATGTTGATCTTCTTCTTGCTTATTCTTTGTTTTTGAATCTTTGCTT